>JAKOGI010002155.1:0-75000 GCA_029747015.1 Carnegiea gigantea
AATCAATATATGTTTAACATCGAAATGAATCAATAAAAGTTTAGCTGAGGTTCAAACTTAACTAGATAATTCAAACTTAAAGCTTTCAGTCGAATCATGCCTAGAAACTAACTTCGAACTGAATCGTACGTGTGTAAAATCAATGCATATGAATGTTTAGTCACTCCATGACCATTTGTGAACTTCGAATTGCATCGTACGAGTTTAAAATCGACATATATGAATGTTTAGCCACTCTATGGTCACTTATGCGCTTAACTACCCCATAACGGCTCACTAATTCCAAAATAAATAATAAATGTTTAAAACCCAATCGTGTTTGACTTGCTAGATAAAGTGCTATGGTTTATACATGAATATGATGGTACATATGTGTTCGTATGCTTGTATGCTTAGCTACCCCGTAATGGCCTGCTAATTGTTAAATGAGATGTTATGGTTTATATGTGATTATAATGATGCGTATACGTTCGTATGCTTGCTACAACCCACTGCTGAGAGTGGTGATGCTTACCAGGTGAGTACCTAAACCCTATCTCCTTTTAAGCTAGCTTGAGAATATGATAAGATTAGTAAAATATAAAACCGAGATGGTAGTTGGATGGTTTGAGGAAGAACTATGAGTGGTTCGAGGTCCTTGTGGTACGGTGCCTGTGAGGAGGGAGTTCGGGTTGTGAATTGACCGCAATCGTGTGGATTGCGAGGCCATGTGTGGCTCATTGTGTTGAAATGATTACGAAGTGTTTAAATGTGATATGTGTATCCCCTTTCCTTGTATATTTAAGATGTAACATGTGTGTGTAAATGTGATGTTTTGGCAAAGGACTGTTCACGTGTTTTAAATGAATAATAGCCATGTCCAGTAGCGAGCAATGGCCTACTTTAGCTACTCAAACAATGTTTGAGAGGAATCCCTAAAATGTTTTGGAAATGGTGTGAGTTGCATGTTAAATAATTTTACCAAAAGGCACAACAAAATTATTAGCCCTTATGGCCCATACGCTTTAAAGTGGCTAAGATAATGTGCTTTGGACAATATGAAATGAACGATGTTAACCTAGGGGAAGGTTCGGAAACCCTAGAGGCCCTGACGAGGGTTGATGTAATGGTTCGATACGTTAGATGTAGTCATCTCGGGAGTTAGAGCTTAAGTGTGAGCGATAGGTCTCACTATGGGGTTGAGAATAGATCTCACCCAATCAGCACCTAAATGATCTTATACCAGAAGTATTTTCGTACTAAGTTAAGAAAAGCAATTGGCCTTTGCCATTTTAAATGATTAAAAAGGAAAGGAAGTTCTTTTTATAGGCCTTAAGAGGCCATATGGAATGAAGTATGAAAAGCTTATAAGGGTCGTTGTACGACCAATACGAAATGAAGCCTCTTTTAAAAGATCAAGAGCCTCAAGAGGTCGAGAAGAATGTTTTCAATGAAAGAAAGTTTTCAATGAAAGAAAGAAAGTTTTCAATGGGTGCTTTACGGAATGATTCTTAAGCATGGTTGAATGTGGATTCTAATATCATGTGGCCTTATCCTTATCCATATCAAACCTGTCTAATTCAAAGTGCATGAATTGAGAAAGAAAGTTATAGCATGTTAAAAGTTCCATGAACGAAGGCATCTCTCCTAAAAGAATGAACGTTGATATGTGAATAGCCTACGAGGGTGTCATGTAGCTTAATATGATGATCAATAATATATAAATGCTTGATACGCGTTTATGTGTGCCTTATGTATATTATATGAATGAAATGCCAAGAAAAGTGTGATTATGAAAAGAGATAACCTTATGTGCACATCATAGGAATGATGGTTCATGTGTAGTTTAAATGGAATGCTAAGAAGTTATGTTATAAAAAGAAAGATCCCTATGCTTAACCCTCGATACTTGCTTATGTGCTTAACTGCTTGTCATTAAAGAAACTTAGTCATTGAGGGACCTAGAAATATGTTTGAGTGGTTAAGATGAAGTTTATGTTCAGTGATCCTTCCATAAGGGTTTTATGGACGCCTAATATGATAGTAAAGTATGAATACGTGATATGTGACTATTAAAGATATTACTGCCTGCAATAGTTTTGGTTTTAAGGGGGTTGGGGGACACTCACTGAGCGTGTGGTTGCTCATCCCACTATTCTTTCCCCTTTTCCCCAAGTCTTCTTTGTGACAGGTGAGAGTCAAGCCTCTTATGTAGAGTTGAAGTTTACCCTTGATTAAAAAAGAATCATGTGTGCCTACTTACATTCTTAATAAAGTCATGTATAGTATTCTTTGTTTATAAATGTTTGTAAACAATTGTTCTAGTTCATGTAATGCATATGGTATAAAGGTTGCTCTGTATGGCCGTATGAGCCAACCATCTAAATAGTTATATGTCTTCTTGATTAAAGTTAGTTATGTTTTGGGATGTAAACCCCAATACTCCGATTGTGTGAACCGTTGAGTTGTATCTTTCGCTTTTCCTTTATTAATGAACTACTCTGTTTGGTGTACTCCGAGCGGGTGGCTCATTGAGTTATGAACTCCGACGTGTGGCCGTTGAGTTTCTTTTAATGTTTTGCACTTCCGTTGATTACAGGGACTTATTGTAGGGCTTTTAGCCTGAAAACGGTCAGTTTTTAGGGGAAACTCTATCCGTTTCTCCCCAGAAATTTGCATAAGAAGTTAAGAAAATGTAATACTTCCTGACCCTAGAGGTTGGGGGTGTTACATGTATACTTCCAAATACTCATGCACAGTTCTTAATAAGAGGCTATATATTCCTCACAGATGTATAGCACAGATCTCTCACAAGTATTCTGGTTGCACAGCCAATTTGCCCAGTATGAATATTGTGCAGGAATAAGAAAAAAATAAGTCGAACTTAGGGCATAATACACCTATAAGGGGTGCAAGCCTAATAAGCATAATATGTCGATGGCTTAAGCCACATTAAAAACCCTAGTTCCTCGACTGTCTATCTAATATAAAAGCGGACCAATCTAAGAGAAAACATACATACATAAGAGAAACATTGAGGGTTGTCTAAAGTGAGTTTTTTGCACAAAACCTTAGGGCTCTAAGGCTGTGGGATCGTGAAGGTTCTTCGAATTGTGAGTTCCTTCCTCGACCAGTGATTCAAAGGTAAGGTTCTATCGTGTTTCGCTATAAGATTAAGGTAAATTCGTTTACGCTTAATTTGTTATATTAATTTCTTTAATTATTGTAGATGGATTTTAGTAATGAGATTAATGGGTTGATTAGTGTTAATAAATTATTTAAAGGCTTCGGGACTCAAAAAATAAACGAAAAAAATTGATTTATCTTTAAGTTAGTTGAGAATGATGCAACACAAATAGTTCAAATAAAACCAATGGGAATCAATGTTTATTTGAAGGTTAGAGAAATTAATATTTTTTGGTTTGGACCCAAAAGCATGCACTTGGCATAAAAAAAACTGAAATCGCAAATTGAGCTAGCTAATCTAAACTTTATTATGGATGAACCAATAATAATAATAATAATAACAACAACAGCTATATTACTCCTAATAACAACTGTAATAACAATGGAAGTAAAATAATAACAACAATAATAACCCTAACAATAGCAACGATGCTATGGTAATGATAATAAGGGTAACAATAATAGTAATATTCATAATAACAATACTGATAATAATGTTGATATTAATAATATTGAGGTGAACAATATTATATAACAACGATAACATTAATACCATGAATGACGAGGGCAACAATAATATTAAAAGAAAGAATAAAACAAAAGGGGAGATAAAATCAATTTGTATCTAAATAAGTAATAATGAGTGTATCAATAAATAAAAGAAGAACCAAAGGAATTCTGAATTGCTTATTAAGCTTAAAAATTTTAATAACACCATCTAAAACTATACTAACCATCGAACTATACATTTGGAGTAGAAGCGAGGTCATTTCCTTTGTTTCAGGCCGTAAGCAAACACCTTTATAAAAGGGGGATAGATTTTAAGAACTCAGGTATGTTTACTACCTGTGCTCTTTGAGCACTCAAATGTTTCCCACATTATATAAATTTCATATTTTATTCACGTAATGAATTAGTTTCAAACAATGTTTGTCACCTAATTAAGTGGGTAACATTAGTTATCAAACATCAGAGCTTACGCTACTCAGTTTACTCATACAGTTTGAGCTTACGCTTTCCAAGTAGCCTAGGAGGTGTACACCTATCTCAATGATCACTCATAGGGTTCCAAATAACTAGCAAAACAATTTCACTCATATTCTAATCTCTCGTTTCTATTTTTGAACTAAAATGAATTGAAATGTGGGAGCCCAACTAAGTTGAATATGAAGTTTATTTTATAGCATACAGATATACACATTGGGCTTTAGCTCAATGATCAAAATGTTTTCTGTTTTAGGTAATGGATCATTGAATAACCCCCTCCTAGCAGGCTAGAGGGTAGTAAGAACTAGAACAGGGTTTTGGTACTTTTGCTGATGGCTTGCTATATAGATGCTAACAATGATGTCCATACTAGAACAAGGCTTAGAAGTTATTGAGAAGACATGTCGCCTGTATGATCTTTTGGTCAAATTTACTTAACGTAGGGTTTCCCTAATTAAGTTGTAATTTTATTCTAAACTAAATAGTTTTATGAATGCAATTTCCTTATTCCTGATTTTGGTAGGCTTAGTAATGCACAAGTAGTTTAGAGTAGATGCGTATCTTCAATAAAGCCTTGTCTATTTTAGGACAGCACTAATGCCTCCAATCATTAAGACTTCTGCTGCACTTAAAATAATAAATGATTAGATTAAAATAATTGAGGGCGTTATAGTTGTGGTATCACAAACCACGTTTACAAATCACTATGAGCAGTAAGGTGTTTAAGTGTTAGGACGTCAAATTTTAGGAGGCCGATGTGAGTGAATCATTTTCTCTTTTGAAGCATACTTGGACTTCCACTACCCTTAGAATAATAAATGATTAAATTAAAACAATTATGTAATTAGAAATTGAGGACTTTATAGTTGTGGTATCATAACCAAGTTTACAAATCACTATGACTAGTAAGGTGTTTAAGTGTTAGGACATTAGCTCTTAGGAGGTCAATGTGGGAGAATTGTTTTCTCTTTTGAAGCATACTTGGACTTGACTTGCTCATTTTTTCCTTTTTTTTAGATGGATCAACTGGGAGCAGCCATGGATCCTTACGTTGTCAACATGCTGCCAGGGATCTCGATGGCCACCCACTTTTCTCTATTACATACTGGTATGGTGGCCCACATGCAAGATCCATTCTCAGAGTTCCACAATGTGTTGGTTCGTACTCGTAGGCTCTGGTGGTCTCTGCTTATCACAGAACCTTGCCGCGAGTTTAGATTCTTGTACCATGGCTTTATGATTACTGGGGACCAAGGGTTGATGGGGACACTACAAAAAATGCAACTTGTGCCAACATGATGGCAAATAGTAATTTACTGTTGGTAACGACTATGGCAATAGAAATATTTCTATTGCTTGTACTGTTGGGATTAGTTCTGTTGATAAAGTTATTTCCAACAAAAAAATATATTCCGTTGTGAATGTTAAATAATACCAACAAAAACTGATTTGTTGGCATTTCTATTGACATTACTTATTCCAACAATTTCTATCTGTTGACATTAGTATTCCAAACAAAAATCGATCTGTCATCATTTTTGTTGGCATTACTTATTCCAACAATTTTAATTCGTTGGCATTAATATTCGAAACATAAATCTTTATACATAGATTTGTGTTGATGTTACTATTGCAACATATGATAACTGTTGGTGTTGCAATTTCCCACTTCCAAATATTCTATTAGCATCGGTTGTTATCCCCATGTTGTTTTTGTTGGCATAAATATGAGTAGCATCTTATATAATACACAGTTGTATATATAACTACTAATGATAATGAATTTGAAGAAGGACATGAATAGAACTTAATTATCAATAATTATTTCTTTTGTAATGGGCATCATATTAAAGGGATATGCTACTATCCGCAGCGGTTTATACACTACACATGCGTGTAAATACTAGGATATAAACATTTATGTAGTTAGGCAATAAACAATTTTCAATCATATATATAACTACTAATGATAATGCATTTGGAGTTCAACATCATACCTTTCCAAAATAAATTACTACACCAAAATTACTAGAAACTATGCATGATTAATAAAGAAAAGAAAATAATATCTATTATTAAATGAGTCCACTGCTCGTAATTAATATGAAATGAATGCCCAGCATCATTCAAATGATAAGTCATACATCTTGATCATTCTCACCATCCAACACAAATTCATCTTCACTTGCAGGCAAACCATGCTCGTACGATGGAAAATCCTTCTGAAACTCTTATTAGAAAGAACGATCAACTTCCTTATCTTCAATACTTCCATATTCTCCTCTTCAAAATTGAGATTAACATCATTACTACATTTTGTTAAATAAATACTTATACAATTAAATATTTTCCCCCAAAGAATATAAGTCTCAATGTTGAAGTAGCTCAATTACTTGTGGAAAAGATTTTTAGGCATTACCTTAAGTAAAATTAAGTTTCCCATCACTCTTCTGACCCAATCGACTGCTCTCTCTGTCATATGCTGAGCCCTTTCGACTTTCTTCTATCTCTTGTAATACTACTATCATATTCTCAAAGTCTCCTCTAAGCTTTATTCTTTTTGCTCGTTCTATGGCCACTACACATCTCTTCTCATGAGAACGTGGCACCTTGACACCTAACCCATAGGTCTTTGTGTAACCATTTTATCTTCACCAACAATTTCCTCATATAGCTTATCTCACATAGCTCTGTCTGATCCTAAACTCTCTAGTAATCCACCCAATTCTGTTTGAATTACATCCTATGTAAAATTATATAAATGAGCTAATGTAATTATTATTGGATAACTCAAACAAAATGAATACAAATATGACAAATAATCATAAAAAGAGCATCAAACAGATACTTAAAAATAATCACGCCAACTTTACATAACTTTTCACAACTACCAATTGAAGTGGTATGATTAACCAGCAGCCAGTTAAATGGTCACTTGCACCCTCATGGTTTCCTTCCAACCCCATATCAGATGAATTTCCAAAAACATCCATTGAGAAATATGGCTGGACTTCATATAAGTCCTGGCCATATCCTTATCAAGGCACTATTGTCTATCCTAGAATGCCTCAAGGATACTTTGACGAAAGAATGCATTTGGATGGAAAACAGAATCCTATGTTGTTCAATGCACTTGAAACCACAAATGCCCCTTTGCATTCTGAATTCCATCCCTATCTGTCATCTCAGCGAATGTGTTTCAATGAATTTGCTATAGGTTTTAGCACTCTAAATATGTCTTAAGTGATGCTTGGTCTAAGTATGTGGAGAAATGTACCATAATTTCCTTTAACTATTAATTCTAATATAAGGACTGAAGTTTTAGTGAAGAGGGGACAAGTACCTGCCATGAGAAACATGTCATAGTAGCCTAGACCATAGAGCCTAGCCATTGGAAATATTGGTGGTTATGGTAGCTCCTTTACTCATTTAGAGCTTCATCAATGGCATGCACCTCCCAGTCTTTATGAGCCCAACTATGGAGTAATAAACCTGCAAACACTATCAGCTTATCCCCCATGGTCACTTTCTCGCCAGGATAGCTTTGGACCACATGCTCAATATGTTGATTTAGCTCCAAGTCTGCATCATACTAGATATGGATACTTCTTGGACACAATGTGGGTACATGGACCTAGCAACCAAAGCCACAACCCATTCTCTCCTAGGCCGTCAATCTCTCAGTCTAGCAATCCTCTTAGGAGACATGCAATGTCATAAATAGCATAATTAATGGAAGTCCTAAAGAGCTCTATAGGACTGATGATACCTGTGGTTTGTTATCCAAAGTACATTCTTTGTTTTGATTGTTTCAACTCTATACATGGTATTTATGGGTATTTTGTTCCTGCTTTGCTGTGGTGACGTTTGTATTAGACATAATGGATGCTCTCTCTAGCCCAAATTAGTGGCCAAGTTTAAAATGGCATAAACTTAGATAAGATGCCCCACCCCACGTTTTTCGTTAAGCAATAATAACCTTGTGGTTCATATATTGTTGCAAAGACATGATGTAATAAAGGCACGTTGTTCCCTTCATATTGTCATTAGGGAATAACATCAAGTTGCAGTGTCACTACAAGAAAGGAAAATGAGCAGAAGAAGTCTCCCGATTTGGGGAAACGATGAGAAAAAGAGGAACAAGTCAAAAAAAGGGAAACAATTAACATACAAGAGTTGCAGTAGATGCATCGTCACGCTTGGTTTCTAGCCATTTTGGTTTATTGGTAACCTCAAATAGCTCAAGCTTATCCGGTTCCTTGCCATCTTTTGTCTATATGTGAAGAAAGACAAATATTAAAGTATATACAGAAATTATATTGAAGACGTAGGTAATGTAATGAGAAACTTAATTTAAACACTAACTCATATGAAATGGAAAATAAAAGGATGTTACGATTTCCCTATGTAACCTTGAGAAGCTCTTACTTTCACCATATTTTGGGACATTTCATAATTAGCTCGATTTTCTAAATTTCTCTCAGTTCGAGCCTAAATTAAAGTCACAATGATGGTATTAAATTCAAATGTATATAATTAATCATGACACAAAGCAAATACACTTACTCGCCCCTACACTAGATGCCCAAAATTAAATTGCATTTCTATATTGGTCCACAAGAATAATTGATGGTCTAGAACTCAAAGCTTCATTAATAAACTTTCTGTTGAATTTCTCCCTTTTCAACTTACACTTGTTCCACCTCGAACTAGCATCTAATGTCTCCTTGACCATTGTCTTGGCTCTTTTCCTTCAGGGAATTTAAATGATCCCTACTCCACATATGTCCATTTTAAAAAATAAAATGAATTGTATACTTGCACAAAAATATTTATAATTTGAGATAAATTAACATATTGCCACTAAATTTAATATTCCAGACCTACACAATTTTCCAAATATGTTCCATTCTGTCTTCACTAATTTTCTTAAAATCAATGCAATCAATTGGCATGATTGTTGGATTCCTTGCAAGGACACCAATAAAGGAAGATAATTCCCTTCCTTCATTATTATGTGGTTTCCCATTGTTATTCAATGATATATATATGTGTGTGTGTGTGTGTATATGTATATATGTAGCTCTATCTACTAATCTATCCTCTCTCTATATCTATATAATTTTTATCTGATATATATATCTATATATATATATATATTATTATATATATATATATATATATATAGGTTCCTTTGGTGGCTTTAGTTTGCTACAACCATGCCTCCTTGTGGTGTTCATACTGAGATCCCCTTCTATTGTTTATTTACATAAGAAGACAAATAAAGAAAAATTAGTAATGATAACAAACAATCAAAGAACATTATCTAAAATGACAAACCTTAAATTATCATCATTTATTAAACAAAAATGGCAAAATGGTTTACAACTTTTCGTAGAACATGAAGTGATGTGAAATAAAATCAACAATGGCAGCATAGTTACAGGCTCACAAAATGCAAGCATATGAATGCATGAGTACAAGCTCATTGACAATCATAGTTGACGAACATGTTGAAGTAAATTTGAAAAAACACTCCAAGTAGTTGCTAATGATTACAAGAAATATGGAATTTCAACCCCTTTTGCTTCTCCTTTACTTTTGGATGCATTGCCTCTCTCAAAAATTCCAATCTATTTTAATGTACATCAAAGGAATTGAATACAACATATAAAATTAAAAAAAAAATTATCCTATATACTATTTCTTGAAGTTAAACAAATTAGACAAAAAATTAGGTTCAAGTCAAAGTTAAGTTGATTTGTACTCAAATTTCAAATTCAAATAAAAATTTCTATTTTTATTTCTATGTTTGGTTAGAAAAAGCAAGTTGTAGGCTATTCACAAGAATTCCACTATACATTTTTTACCCAAAGATTACCTAGCGTAAAGTCAAGTTTGTGTCCAACCTGAGTGTTTTTACTTCTCATATTTAGAATGATGTTGCAATTCTACTATCATTTATCATGAATGGTTTTTTTTTTAATGTTGGGGTCATTTATCATGAACACAACTTATTATAAACAAATAAAGTTATTGTAAAAAAATCCCAATAATATCTCCTCTACACAAACAAAGGCAACACTGAGCAATAAGATGGCATGCCATCTGTGACTGACAACATTCATCAAAAATTATATAAACATAAACATTCTTACCAGTTATCCTGTTGCCATTTCCCTAAGTATCCAACATATCATAATTCTCGTCTAGTGGAAGTATCTTGGTCTACCTTTCCTCTCCTTCTTGAAGTTGGGTCTCAGGAGAATGTTCTTTTTGTGATGAATGGAGAGTTCTCAAGTTATTTGTACCATTAAATGTTCATGGCTGGTTTATGGCAAATAATGTAGCAGCACCAGTATCATTTCTCCTTTTAAACGAATAATCATGCCTTGTAGTATGCAAATCTGATTCGGCTGGAAAAAAATCAATTTACGAATGAATTTTTTTAGATTGTGTTTCTTTATAAATTAAATAGATTTAATAATCAAGTCATACAAGATTTTACTTAGCGAATATGCTCTTATTTTAGGTTTATCCAATTCTATCGAGTAGATAAAAGGAAGGAAGGAAAAAAGAATGTGAAATTGTGCTAAAAAAACCAAACTGAGACTGAACCTAAGCAGCAAAATTTCGTGTGATAATGGTTAACCTTGAACCTTTTTTTATGCTGGGGTCATTTATCATGAACACAACTTATCACAAACAAATAAATTTATTACTAGAAAAAAAACCCAGTAATATCTCCTCTACATGGACAAAGACAACATTGAGTTATAAGATGGTATGCCATCTGTCATTGACAACATTCACCATAAATTATATAAGCATAAATATTCTTACCAATTGTCCAGTTGTCATTCCCTAATCATCTAACATATCATGATTCTCTTCTTATGGAAGTATCATGGTCTCCCTCTCCTCTCCTTCTTGAGGTCGAGTCTCACGAGAATGTTCATTTTATGATGAAGGGAGAGTTCTCAAGGCATTTGTACCATTAAAAAGCGTATGGTCGGTTTATGGCAGATAATGTAGCAGTACTAGTATCCTTTCTCCATTTGAATGGATAATCATGCCTTGGAGTATGAGAATCTTATTCGGCTGAAAAAAATCAATTTACGAATGAATTAGTGAGTAAATCTTGTTATTTATTAGAAGTACTACTCAAGGTATTCATGCCATCACAAGCATCAACTTAGTTTATAGCGTACGATGTAAAAGTAGCTTTTGTTCTTCTCCAAAATGGATAGTCATGCCTTGAATTGCAAGAATCTATATGGGAGGAGAATAATTAATTCATAAATGAATTTAGTAAGTAATATAATGTTAGTTGAATATGGCAAGTGAAAACTTTACAGTATTAATGCAAAAATAAATAGTACTACATATTTACGTGTGCAATACTATTTATATTTTATGGAAGTGTTGAACTCAACGTGTTTAACAACTCAGATAGCAAATGAAACATGACCTCAACCACTTGGAGGCACATTATCAATTCTCTTTGGATGTTTTTCTTTTTTGTCTTTTCTAATATAATTTTTTCAAATTTTTATGTAGTTTAGTTACGTTGTATGGATCCTTAAAATTGAAATATATGAACCTCTCTTACCAAAACCCTATAAGTGAAAACCATAATGGATGTTGTTCTTGTAAAGTGAGCATAAAATAAGATTAAAATATGTAAGTTTTAAATCGAAATTATAAGCATCAACGGTCACAAACTTTATTAACTGAATCAATTGCCACTCACACCCTATACCATCTAAAAGTTTATGTCCTGTAAATTACTTTTTATTTGTCATGTTACAGGATCATAAAATTGATAGGAAGAATTCGAGTTTTAAAATTTGTAACCCTAAGTACAAGGTTCTACCATTGAGTACTCGGGTTGTCGTCCACTGGGAGTTGGGTTTCAAGTACCGGGGTTACTTAGAATGACTCAATCTAGGCCAAGAAGGAAGCAATTGAAAACAAGCTAAATTAAGCTAATAAAAGCAAAAGAGATAGCTTAAGTCTATGATTTGACCAATTGACGAACTAAATAGTCAAGATGAGTCCTAACCTATTCGACTTATACACACAACTGGACATGGTTGGTTATACCATTGAAGACCACCCAAGCCCTTTCTCAAGGGTCATGGCCTAGCCTAATTAGTCTAACCACCTAGTTTCATGGGGTTAGCCAAATTAGACTATAAGATTAGTAATCCTCGAACCTAGTTATGATTGGGACTATTTTCATGTCCAAATCCCCGGCTATTCTCTCTCCCACACTAACTAGTTGAGCTCGCCTCTCGGCATAAGTCAATCGCCCAAAACTAAGGATGAAAGCTCTCTCAAGCATTTGATTGAACACGTGGCACGTATGAGAGAAAACTCTTAATTGGAGGCATAAACTAGGTATGGTTAGGTCCAATACAAGTCTAATTAGCCATCAAATGGCTAATCACGACCCAAACCAACCAAAACTAACAATTAATCATACACAAAATATAAAAGCCCCAAATTAAACCTAAGCTAAAAAATAACTCAACAAACATGAAAATGGAGGAATTAATCCAAACTAGCATGGACGAAAAGAGCTATTAAACATGAAATCATAATGAAAACTAAACATTTAAGCTAAATACACCCTAAACTAACATGATTAAAACAAAAGGAAACAAGAAAAGCATGGAATAAAGAGACATAGAAAAAGGGAAACTTATGCTTGATTGATTGAATGAACTAGAAATCCACCAACTTGAATCCAAAATTAACCCAATTAAATCTAATCTACCTACTTTATTTCCCCCTAACAGGGTTTTGGAAGCCAAACCTAGTGTAAAAATCTCCAATAGGACCCCCAAAGAACTCACCAAAATGAGCTTTAAATAGGAATCGAGGCAGGCCGAGAAGAAGGGCATGACAGGCCGGGGGCCGACGGTCAGTCATCCTAGCGACGATTGGTCATCCTAGTGACGGTCCACCGTCGGCCACAATGACTGTCGTTCTTCTTTCCTTATGAATTTCCGTGCTTTTCTCCTCAATCCTTGCTCCTTTTCACCGCGTTTGCTTGATTGATCTTACTACCTACAAAAGTAAATAAAACAAGTAAAAGTCCTCAAGATTACATTATTATACGAGCTAAAATTAGGCGATAGAGGTATGTAAAATATGAAAATTTAGTACCAAACAAAAATAATGTGAAATATTAATTTATGTTTGCACTACTATTTATCAAGAGTTATAACCAAATAATCCACATTCATATTATAGGGGACCTGGCTACTAAAAGAGGCAGTACTGTTCTAATTAATAGACATGATGCTATAAATATTAAAATTTAAAGGAGATCCAGGTAATTAACATCCATAATCAATTCAGCAGCCTACAATATGAACAACCTGAACCCATTTCCCCTCGCCCTGTAACTAGCACCTACCCTACATGACCCTCATTGATCAATTGCGAAAACGAGCAAAGCGAACATCAAAGACAACCCACTCACTCCTAATCAATATGGAGCACCATAATCCACAAACTTAACTTTGAACATCTTTATCCAAATGATACCAACCTTCCTAAATCTCTGCAGCAAACTGTAAATTCGCAAAAGCTTACAACTTTTTCCCCAATCAATACCCATTTTAGATAGGGTACAATAACAAAAGAGACATGAAGGATGGATTAGATTTCCCCTGAAATCCCCTCACCATCACAGCTAATGAAAGTAAATACAAAAGCAAGAAATTTCAGGAAAAAGAACAATAGCATAACATTGAAGTCAGGTAGAAATGAATAGAAAAGCAGCTGATTCTAGGAAGAATAATAATACCATAACAATGACACAAGGCATAGTCATCAAACTAAGGAGCAAAGCTGTTGATATCCTTTCACTTGTTAATTTATTTATTTTTTTCCAAAGCAGTGCATAATAACATACTTTTAAGTCAAGATAAGACACTTAAGAAGTACAAATTAATAAAAGTACAACTTGATTAAATGATGTAAGTTTTTTTAGTTATAAAGGGAGACAGAACTACCAATGTAAGTGGGATTCAAAACCTTGATTCAATGATGAGTTCAACTGGAAAAGAGCACATCGAACCTTTGGTGATTGAGGGGGAGCATTGTCCATTAGTTATTCAGCTACAATTCTCGCATTTTTAAAGTTTTCATAGCACCCTGCATAAAAAATCATAAGCTGAAATTAAATTTCATAAAGGGTATGGAAGATTAACATAAAATAATAAGCTAAGTTAATATCTTTACTTAGGACATCTTGATCCAAACTTTTCTAGTAGCATCTCTTGGATTTGACATTATTATATGCCATGACAAATAAAAATGTCAAATAAATAAAATATTGGACATTTGTTACAACTTAATTCAGAAAATTGGATGCAACCATATAAAAACCATAACATAACAAAATACTAAATTAGCCAAATATTCTATTTCAGAATGTGGAATCCAAACTAAAAAAAGGGTTTCTCATCCTATAAATATGAATAATGAGAAAAATTAAATCATCATCATCAATCAGTATCATTCCACATCAATATTTAATTATAATCATCTAAAGTTTCATCTTCATCTCAGCTACTATCGCCATTAGATGTATCCTCATCACATTGAGTCTCTGGAAGTCCTCTGTCAAAGTATGGTAGGCTCAAGATCATCTACACACTTGCCTATATGATTTTCATCTACATTAATGTCGATGAAGGTATATTCTCTTTTCCCATATCAAACAAATCTCTTGGCTCAGTAGTCATCACAACATGATAGTTCTTTTCTGTAGCATCTGGAGTATAAACACTTGCAATGATTGAGATGCCAAAACAAAATTTTCATCAGTCTTCCACAATGCCTTCAAATTCCCTATGGTAAATCCAAATTGATCTTGTTCAGCACCTTTGATGGGATCCACCTAATCATATCGAAACAAAAGAGCCTTCTTCGCTTCATAGTAGTCTAATTCTAAGATTTCTGTCAAGACACCATAGCAACTGATGTCATCTTCACTATATATTGTATTAAAAAGAACACCACAATTCTGAGTTAAAGAATTCTTGTCCATTTTTTTATTCGAAACTTGAACCCATTACAAGCGACATTGGAAAATGTCTTCATCCATAAGGAAGGATATTTACTAAGGTACCCAAAATCATCAGCTAAACGAGGATCATTTGGTAGATGATGCAAAACCTACAAATATTATGTGTTAGTTTACTTAGTCATTCAATTCACTAAAATTATGATGAAAATAACTTGGCAACTTACATTGTTCACAAATCATTTACAAAAGTCGCTTTTTTGAATATTTTCACTTTCACTTTGCCCTCGATAACTATTTCTGCTATAAACATGTTCTTTGTGCTCTCTGCACTGATTTATCATTATTAGTAGATTGTTAAATCTTTTATAGTAATAATAAAGTATCACAAGAAAATATTAAAGAAAAAATTTACTTGATATAAAGCCTAATTTCATCACAATTAAAAAGCAATTATCTATGTGCTTGTTCTCTTAGGTAATCATTGGCATGTTTGTCATTCTTTTTGGATATAGGACGATACTTTAGAGAAAATATCGATAAACCTCATGAGTCTCAAAACCACCATCATCATTAATCCTACTTGATCGATTCTCTCTTGTCTCAATGCCATGCAGATACCTTGCACACAAGGTTAAACATTCTTCAGCATAATATCCTTCTGGAATCGATCCCTCTAAATGACTTTTATTATGTATATATTTCTTTAATCTATGTTAACTATTAACACTCAAAAAAGACATATTTTCCCGCATATCATCTTATTAGTGACAAATTAGTTAACAAATAAATAAGAGTTATGTAAATGACATAAATTATCTATTAACCATACCTTTCTATTAGATACATCCATCTATAATGCACCGGTCCAGCAATCATCGCCTCATATGTAAATGAAAAGATAGATGTATGATGATATCAAAGAAAGAAGGCGGGAATAAGTGTTCAAGATGGCAGAGTGCAACCACAATCTGATGTTGTACGCATTCAAAATTATGCGGTGCTGTCATTTTAGAACACAACTGTCTAAAGAAGTTGCTGACTTCTATTTAAACTAAAATCAGTTCTTTATTAGCTTCTTAACTGCTAGTGATAACAATTGTTGCATGACAACGGGGTGGTCATGGCTTTTAAGGCCATGGATCTTATGCTCACTTAGCTGCACATACCGTGTGACATTAGATGCATAGCCATCAAGGACTTTAACACTAGCTAGCATCTTTAAGAAGTCCTCTTTCTTATTAAGACTCAATGTAAAGCTTGTAGGGGGTATCTTGGTTCTACCACATACCATCTTATATTAGGTGAAGATGTTCCCTAATCTAGATATCTTTTAGACCTAGACGTAACTGTAAGGTATCCTTCATTTTACCTTCAATGTTCAGAAGTGTACTAATCAAAGTCTTAGAGAAATTTTTTTTCAGCATGCATCACATCCAAGTTATGGCGTATGAGAGGTGTTCCCACTAGGAAGTTGGAAGAAAATATTTTTTTTTCTTCTAAGGTATAACCTTATCACCTTGCTTTCTCTTTTTTTGCTTGGATATAGGAGCTTTTCCTAGAGTAACATCAAGTCATTGTATTTGATCAAGTAATTGTGAACCATATTGTGGCTTTAGAGCTTGCCTCATTTTAGTATTTCCATCAAATGACTTTCTATTACATTGAAATTTATGATCAAGATTCAAGAAGCATTAATGACCAGTATAACATAACTTTCTACTTCTTAAATAGGTTTGAGAAATCTAACTCTGAATACGGTCTGCATCATATTTAAGTAGGAAGATATGCATAAATTTTACATTATTCATATATATATATATATATATATATTCGTATATCTATGTAAAAATATACAAAATTGCACTATTATATTTGCTTATATGCTTCTGTCATAACCTATTTGATTTGACCATTCTTTTTGCGATGATAAAATTTTCGTACGGCTTATGGCTCCTGTTAAATCATAAGTATATGATTACTGTCAAAGCTCAAATACTTAAATATGATTAATTGATGAGATGTTGCAGCCATGCCTTTAAAGGCTTGTATCTCAACTAAGAAACACTGACACAAAATTTGAGTGCTTAACAAAATCCTAAAATCAAAGAATATTTTGAAGGTTGAAGATGAAGGATAGTAGAGAAGGGGGGAGAGAGAGAGAGAGAAAAAAAAAGAAGTGAGAAATGAGAATGAATATTGTGACGCTGAAGCTTGGTGCAGTGGGGGATTTTTTTTTTCCATTTTCTTTAATTTTGTTTACCCACACCCTTTGTCTTATTTGTTGTTGAGCGAGAAACCAACTTATCCAATGGTAGAAAGATAAATCAAGGTGACAATCAACTTTTGAATGGAAATACAACATTGACATCGAAAAGGAGCCAACAAATTAACAAACCCAAACGAATATGGTTCCAAAAATATTTCCTAAATTCAGACATTTCAGAATTTAACGCACTAAACCTCGGACCCACAACCACTTTTTCCTCTAAAATAAGATACAAATTTTCCAAAAATAATGAATGCAAAATTAATGTAACTATAAGAAGTTACAAGGGGTCATAAGGAATTGTAAGAAGATGTAGGAAACTGTGCAAATCCATTAGAATTGTAAGAACTTGTAAAGAGTTTTAAGGAGCTGTAAACAATAAGCTTATCCAGAAAAGGAATAGGATCACACAAGTTGGTGGATTATAGGAGTTTCCAACAACTCAATTATCTTGTTACAAAAATTTGCTAAAGTGTTCCACTATCTAAATTTGGTCATATGGACAGTTTTTTTGCCAACACCATGCGGGGAAATTACCTACCATGTTACCAAAACAAACATTATAACCTCCCTAGTAACCAAAGGTTCAACTTCCCCTAAACGACCCTACAGTGGCCATATGCTTGCCCATTCGTCATAATTAAGGCTATCACGAAACCAAGTCGAGTCGCCAAGCCCTCAGGTTTGGGTTGATCAAAGCTCAGCTCGGGTTCGTGCCAAATTGAGCTCGAGTTAAGCTCAAGCCTTACAAGGCTCAACTTCAGTGGACTCGATTTGGCTTGGTTCGGCTTGTTTAGTTCATTTTTTATATGCTCTTGTAGCCTTAAATTTGGTAACTTTTTGACCAAAAAAAGAAAAAAGAATGTTAAGCCCAGCCAAGATGAGCACTGTGGCCTGAACCTAAACTTTGCAAGCTCGATGAGCTTCGAACGGAGCCCAAGCCCGAGCCAAGCTCTTAACTGACTGAGCTGAGCTCAAATCTAGCCAGCTATAGCTCAGCTAGGTCATTTACACCCCTGGTCATAATTATACCCTTTTTCATCTTCCTCGTCCCCTCACTCTGTGAGGCCATCCTCACATGTCGAATCACTGTCCTCTTTCCTTGCCAAAGTTGTCCCTTTTTCATATGCACCCTTGGCCTTACGCTTTCCCTTTGCATGGTGATGACATTGTTGGATCACTGTCATTTATCCTAGTTGATGTTGATTATGTTTCTCTTCTGACCATACCTTTAACTTAGACCATAATGTCGTGCTAAATTTTAGTTGCACATCTATAATTTGGTCATGTATACATGGGCTAACCATTTTATATGTCATCAACCATCACATATAACCTTCCAGTTAGATGGTCCTCCTTAAACTACCAAAATCACCCATTCAATCTACAACCACCGTCATCCTTTGACCTTCACTCATACAATCATATTAGCACTCCTATCAGCATTCCACCAAAATCATAGACTAAGTACAACAAAAAATATCCATCACCACTATGCCCCCTCCTGTTCTCAAAAACCCAAAGTATATTTTAAAAAAATTTACTAATAACAACTCCTCACATGAAAACCTTAAACACCCCTTTACGCACACCTCATACATTAAACATGCTATATAATAATAACATTCAAGTTGTAAATGTAGCATTACATTGAATGTAGAAGACAAGAACCCATAATAAGGTTTAAATATCCCTTACACATATCCCATGTATTACTTTGAATGTAGAAGACTATTAGTGGAATCCTTATTTCCTAATAGATTATTTGCCCACTTTTATTAAGAACTTCAATTCAAATGCCCTATATACAATCTGATTACTGTTAGCAGAAAAAAACAGAGTTTTAATATTTATAAACCCCAAGTGCAAGGTGTATCGTTGAGTACTTGGGGTGTCGTCCGCAGGGAATTGTGTTTTCAACTACCAGAGTTTACTAGAGCGTCTCAATCTAGGCGTGATCAACGGTGAAGGAGGGGACCTAAACTACGCTACAAATATAGAAACAAGCGACTTGGAATTGTGATTTTACCAATTAGTGAACCAACTAATCAATACGAGTCCTAACCCACCCAAACTACGCTATGAACAAGAGATGGTCGGTTGCACCATCAAAGACCACCCAAGCCCTCTCTCAAGGGTCATGAGCTAGTCTAATTCGTGTAACCACCTACTTTCGTGGGGTTAGTCGAATTAGACCACAAAACTAGCAACCCCGGACCTAGCTCGATTCGGATACTACTTTCGTGTCCCGAACTCGGCCATTCCCTCTCCCACACTAGCAAATTGACCTCACCTCTCAGCATAAGTCAATCGCCCAAAAATATGGATGAAAACCCTCTCAGGCATTTCATCGAACACTTGGCGGGCGTGAAGGAAAACTCTAAGTTCTAGGCATAGATTGGGTATGGTTAGGCCTAGTACAAGATCAATTAGCCATCAAGAGGCTAATCACAATTCAAGCCAACACAATCTACCAACAAATCATGAAAAACGCGTGAAAACCTAAACTAACCAACAAGAACATAAACTTGAAGAACAAAACGGAATGAAATAAAACAAATCTAAACAACTAAACAACATAAATTAACAATGAAATTTAAACACATAAATCGACCAAAACCAATACAAGAATCAAAATCAACAAAACATAATTAACAAGAACATAAAAAACTAGAGAGATAAAAGAGAAGGAAACTTAGTCTTGAATTGATGAAGAACTTGAAATCCAAAGGTTGAATCCAATGTTACAATCTTCAATCCTAAACTAATCTCCCTTCTTAACTAAAATCTAACCTAAACTAATCCTACAAAATCGCCAGAGCAAAGACCTCCAACGACGAATGAACTCCCCACAAACAGACGCCCGAACGGACTTAAATAGAAAACCGAAGCCGCGACGAATCTGGGGAGGTGGCACGGGCGTGCCATGTGGCACGGCCACACCGTGCCACATTGCTGTGGCACGGTGCCGCCTCCCCCCGGTTTGTCCGGTTTTGCTGGTTTTCGCCGGTTTTCGCTGTTTTTCTTCGTTTTGTCCCATCTTCGTCCCTTTTCGCGACGTTTGCTTGATTTGGAGTTATTTCCTACAAAACATAAATAAAACAAGGTAAAATCCTATAAAATAAAGTTATTATACGAGTAAAAGGTGGGTGAAAGAAGCACGTAAAATGGGTAAATTTACCGTTCAACACACCCCCACACCTATCTTTTGCTCGTCCTCGAGCAAAATAAAAGAAAAACTAAAGTAAACAACTAACTCACTTTCGTAGGAATCACGGTTGCATTTAGCGTATGCAACAAGCCCTTTAAACCCCTTGGTTACCCCAAGTGGACGAGTAAGGTCTCGTGAGGGTTTGCAGAAGATATACCCACAAAATCTCAAAAAGGAAAAACAAAGAAAAGAGAAACAAAAGTCGAAAAATAAAAGTAGCAAAACACAATATATACATGGGGATAAACTGTACACAATCGAATCAACCAAAACCACCTAATAGCTCAAATATCAGTCTGTACACAGGCATTATATGCATTTCAGGACACATCATCCCAAAGAGTGGCATCCAGACATCAGCTTTTCACCCCACGACGCATGAGGACATTGAATCCATCCTGGTGCCTAGTGTGCAAGTGTATCATCACCCTGAAACTAAGCCTACCAAAACCAAACTCAATCCCACGCAATTGACACAAGCTACCTTTTTGATTGGCTAGCATAGAAAGCAGGCTTCCCCAGTAGCAGTATTGCCTCAAAGGGTAACACCCAGTAGCGCATGCCTCAAAGGGGTACTTGTCATTTCCAACTCTTTTCTTCCCCACTTTCTTTTCTTTCCATTATTATTTTTTTCAATACAAACTCATGTCACGCCTCAAAGGGATACACCCAGTAGCGCTTGAATTTGTTTGTTTTTGCTTTTGTTTTGGAAAAAGAAAGGGGGGTGCCAGCACATATAAAGGGAACTGTGCAGTAGACAATGGGAGAGTCGATCGTGGAAGACTAAGAATTCAGGATGATGACAATACATGAATTCAGGACTGGATTGCAAAATTACGATGGACTGTTGGGGTTAGAACTGAGGTCTAAAACGACAGATTGGGGATGAATATCTATCATACACATTATACTTATATACGAGCTAACAGTCAAGGTATCAGGGATCAAGGCTGATCAAAATAGTACAAAACTCCCCTAAATGCAAAAAGAAAAGAAAAATTTGTACAAAAAGGAGAAAAAATGAAAAAGTTATACAAAAATGAAAAATTTTCACAAAAAAAATAAAAAGAAAAGGGGAGATGACCCCACCCCCACACCTAAATCTCACAATGTCCTCATTGGGAGCCGTGAGTCATCACCAACACACAAAAATAAAGAAAAACAAAATCAAACACAAGAAAAACAAAAATCGACAAAAATATACACAAGCTAATACACTCTCCCAAAAAATACAATTCTCACCCAAAACAACAACACGATCACACATAAATACAAACTAACACCACCAAAAATAAATGTAGACCAATCCAATAACACCACCAATCACAACACAATAAAAATCTACAAAGACACAAAAATGGTGATCATAGCCAATAACGGCTCAACAACATCCAAATTTCACCACAAGATGATCACCAACTAAAAACACAATCCTAATATTCACAACTAAACAAAAACAAAAAGGGAAGAAAAGAAAAATAAAAAGAAGGGGGGGAAGAGAAGAGTGAGAACGAATATACCAGGTCGGGTACAGAATGTACCCAAACTACACCTCGCTAGGACGAGGTTGGGGAAGCGCGAGGAGCATCAGCCACTCCTCGGCGGCGTTCAGGACGCGCATCGGCAACTCAGATGCTGTCAACACTCGCAGAAGTTTATCAAACACCTGAGCCTGCAACTCAGATGAGTGTAAGTAGGAGCACTTAAACAGGAATGCAGAAATAATAGTAAGTGCTCTCCTGAATTTATCAAATGCCTTAGAAAAATCAGTAGAATGATTGAATTCAATAGGAAAGATGATTTTTCCAGGCATGTCCTCTAGGTATAGACTATAAGGGTCAGGGGAGGGGTCATACCCTCTAAAGGCACCTAGGGACTCCATACAGTCTATCTCATTCCCCTCAAGCATATCATGACATGCAACGAGTGATAAATTATGGTACTCAGGAGAAGAGGAGGGTAGTGAACATGAAGAAGCATGAGAAATATCAAGGGAGTTGAGGGATACATGGTCAGTAAGATCAGGACTAGATGAAACTACAGCCACAGCATCCACACAGGACTCCCCCTCGAGAATCTTGTCAAGATCCTACACCTCACTACAAGTACCGTCTGACTCAAGACAGAAATCATCCCCATCGACCCTAGCACCAACACAAAATGTCGCACCTACCCCGAACTCCGTCGACTGAGCTAAAGGGAAAGGTGGATCAGGATAGGTCAAAGTGTTGTCCTTAAATGTGCTAGGTAGGGATGGAGCAACAAGAGGTAGAGTAGGTAAGGGAGGGTCGAGCACCTCCTCTAGTCCGGACTCTAGAGGAGGAAAAGACGCACCATCATCACACAGATTGACATCAAGTCTAGGAGCACTAGAACTAGGGTCAATCTTGGGTGATAGGTCATACTCCCTCGATTTATTAACAAACTCAGCAAACTCAACTTGTTGCTTGTTCATGGCCTCTATCATACTAGAAATTCTAGCAAAACCATCAGCAGAAATACGATAGGGACAAGAAACACTATCATGGTCAGAACGATGGCAGATCTCACATGCAAGAGGTGTAAAATTAGGAATGCAGGGGGATGGGATGGATGAAGTAAATTGACTAGTCTCAAATTCATAAGTATCCCTAGCCAACCACTCAAGTAATTCCCAAGCTTCATCAACGTTTCGAGCACAGAAGTCCCAATGCTCCAAAAGAGCACGGGTCTCACAAGTCACACCCTCATAGACCATGTTCAAAATTTCCAACTTCTCGAAGCAATAACCACAATGAGCAAGAAAAGCATGTAATCTATCATAGTATTGTCAAAACAATTCATGCTCATGTTGAGGGAAGTGGAAAGGAGACATATTTCCTTTTTTTTTTTTGAAATTTTTGATTTTTTTGATTTTTTTGGATTTTCTAAAGGCCTAGTCTCGAATGCTGAAGTAAACCCCAATATTGAAAAACGCCAATTCCCCGGCAACGGCGCCAAAAACTTGTTAGCAGAAAAAAACAGAGTTTTAATATTTATAAACCCCAAGTGCAAGGTGTATCGTTGAGTACTTGGGGTGTCGTCCGCAGGGAATTGTGTTTTCAACTACCAGAGTTTACTAGAGCGTCTCAATCTAGGCGTGATCAACGGTGAAGGAGGGGAACTAAACTACGCTACAAATATAGAAACAAGCGACTTGGAATTGTGATTTTACCAATTAGTGAACCAACTAATCAATACGAGTCCTAACCCACCCAAACTACGCTATGAACAAGAGATGGTCGGTTGCACCATCAAAGACCACCCAAGCCCTCTCTCAAGGGTCATGAGCTAGTCTAATTCGTGTAACCACCTACTTTCGTGGGGTTAGTCGAATTAGACCACAAAACTAGCAACCCCGGACCTAGCTCGATTCGGATACTACTTTCGTGTCCCGAACTCGGCCATTCCCTCTCCCACACTAGCAAATTGACCTCACCTCTCAGCATAAGTCAATCGCCCAAAAATATGGATGAAAACCCTCTCAGGCATTTCACCGAACACTTGGCGGGCGTGAAGGAAAACTCTAAGTTCTAGGCATAGATTGGGCATGGTTAGGCCTAGTACAAGATCAATTAGCCATCAAGAGGCTAATCACAATTCAAGCCAACACAATCTACCAACAAATCATGAAAAACGCGTGAAAACCTAAACTAACCAACAAGAACATAAACTTGAAGAACAAAACGGAATGAAATAAAACAAATCTAAACAACTAAACAACATAAATTAACAATGAAATTTAAACACATAAATCGACCAAAACCAATACAAGAATCAAAATCAACAAAACATAATTAACAAGAACATAAAAACTAGAGAGATAAAAGAGAAGGAAACTTAGTCTTGAATTGATGAAGAACTTGAAATCCAAAGGTTGAATCCAATGTTACAATCTTCAATCCTAAACTAATCTCCCTTCTTAACTAAAATCTAACCTAAACTAATCCTACAAAATCGCCAGAGCAAAGACCTCCAACGACGAACGAACTCCCCACAAACAGACGCCCGAACGGACTTAAATAGAAAACCGAAGCCGCGACGAATCTGGGGAGGTGGCACGGCCGTGCCACATGGCACGGCCACACCGTGCCACATTGCTGTGGCACGGTGCCGCCTCCCCCCGGTTTGTTCGGTTTTGCTGGTTTTCGCCGGTTTTCGCTGTTTTTCTTCGTTTTGTCCCATCTTCGTCCCTTTTCGCGACGTTTGCTTGATTTGGAGTTATTTCCTACAAAACATAAATAAAACAAGGTAAAATCCTATAAAATAAAGTTATTATACGAGTAAAAGGTGGGTGAAAGAAGCACGTAAAATGGGTAAATTTACCGTTCAACAATTACCTTGATTGTAACCTAGTATTGAAAGAAGACAAGAACCCACAATGTGGTCTAAAACATGCTTTATGCATACTACATGGATTACATTGATTGACAAAGCTACTATTAGAATCCTTATTTGCTAAAGGATTATTTGCCCTTAAATTCACCCGAAGTTTCTTACTAGAAATTTTGATTTCTAGACCACATACAAGCTTAATTACATTGAGTACAGCATTACATTGAATGTAAAACATAAGAATCCATAATGAGGCCTTAAACAGCCTTACACATACTGCCTATATTACATTGAGTGTAGCAAACTATCATTTATACATACTATTCCCACCACCCCATTTTTATCTTCTTAATTCATCTTTAATTTTGTCCTAAAATAGTCTTCTAAATAGGTCCCAGTTATTTTTAAACTAATAAAATTACATCATTTTCTTCAAACTAATTATCTATGAGTTAGTACTTGAATTTCTTAAAAAGTGTCTTTTTCATATTTAGAAAGATAAATAGGACAGATTGAGTAAAAAACCTTATGTTAGGACTTTCAAGTTCATTACATGTCCCACTCACATGTAATTATTCAAACCTTCATACTGCACATTCCCCACATGTGCAAGATATCTTGTAAGTAGATGTTATTCAACAACTAATGGTCAAATTAGAACCCTTATGACTCAACATTTACTAAACTAAGTTATTCAAGATCAAATTACATTTTGGCAAGGGATTAAATCAAACATCATGCACATCAACAATACATCAAATTGGTCCTCAACAATGGAACATTTATAAACAAGAATTCACTACCATACCAAACTATGATCTTTAATTTAGGTTAACTGACCCAAAACAACAACTACACTTTCACAGAGATGACAGCTTTTTAAGCTTCAATAGTGTAATTGTTTCGTCAAAAGCTTTTTCTAAGTTTTGTTATTCTATCCATTTTCATCATGTTTCAATAACCAAAAGTGAGAATGGACATTTGAAATTTTTATTCAGCATGCATAGGACACTTTCAACAATTCACACACTAAAAAGGCATGATGCAATGTCGTGTACCATGTAACTTTTAGCCATGCAAACCTTGTGCATATGGCCCTCCGACTCAGTTTTCCCGTTCCCTTTTACCTTTGTACCAATACTTAATGGCTTATTTTGTTGAAGGTAAATAGAGAGGTAATGCAATTAAAATTACAAACTTGATTACATTATCACATTTGGTTTGTTGAACGCCAATACAGTTAAAATTACCTTCTAATGACTAAGATAAAACGACATAATAGAATTGACATAGCCCTCCCCTAAATAATTCTATTTACATCCCTTGTTGTAATTAAAACCTAGTCCAAAGTGAGACACTAGCCAATTTTGGTCATCAGTCTCTCATCTCATAGTGTCCCAGCAAACATGGCAGCTGGAAGTTTTCTCTATCCTCTTCCATTCTTAGTTGCACACCATTCTCGTCCTTCTCTACTTCCTCCTTCTCTTTTTTCTTCATGATCCACTATTGTCATCACATCGCTGCCTTTGCACAATGCTATTCATCTACCATTTTTTATCTAGTAATCTACCTCTTTGTTTTAATTAATTATGATATAATTTGATACAATATTCATCATATGTGATCAGTTAAAGTTAATCTCTCCGATTCATACGAAATTAGTGCTAAACTAGCTTGATTCAAGCCACGCCAATCTAATTTTGCAAGACGCTACTCATGCTCTTTCTCTCTATCCAAATTTCTATAACTTCTCGATGCTATTACTTTCATGGATTTTTTTAATTTTGTTGCGGATCTAATGATGTTGTTTGAGTTGTTATAGGGGGTGATTTGATTTTCTAAAATGTATTGTAGAATGAGTGAGTTTTTGGGGCTTCTTGGTTGGTTTGCTGGTGCAAAGAGAGAGTAAGAGTAGAAACGAGTTGGCTAAATAGTGGGGAGATGAAGATGAGGGCTTGAGTAGCTTGATTTATTAATTGGATTAATTTAAATAGGAGGCTCTATTTGAAATACCCTCCATGAAAAATATTACAAAATTCTGATTTTATGACCATTTCAATTCCAAATTAGGATTTCAATTATGTTGCAACATTGGATTTACCGATATTAGGCTTTAACATGTGTGTATGAGAATGGCCATAAAACTAGTTGTAGACTGAATAGTTATGGAAGATGCAAATAAAGTTGAAGTAGGAACACCTCGAGTTAATCTGAACAGTTTAACAAAGTTAACGTGGAAATCTTTCTCCTTATTTCTCAAGCACAGAGTGAAAAACTAGCTTGATTTGTCTATGTTGACCTACCTACACAATTTGACATGACAGTGAAATCTGTTATGCTGCTACCTTTACTTCAATATTTGCATGGACTATTAAAAGCCCATTAACAATGCACCTCTCCTTGTCAAATCAAACCCATCCCTTTTTGCTGTTTGGCTAATTATTATTAATTATACTTACAATTTATAATTTTGATCATGGATCTGTATGTATTAATTATTAAGCACCTAGTTTGGTGTTTATAAAGGTCTTATCCCTTGGTTAAATGTCTTTTAGTTTCATCAGTCTATTCTTCTTAACCTAATGGTGCAGCCAAAACACACTATAAGATCTTAATTATGGTTGTTGAGTCGTTGAAATCATATTTGAATCTTCCTTTACATTTGCATCTAATCAAATGTCATAGTCAACTATAAGTCAGCCTAAATCCAATTTTCTTGTTGTGGATTTCGATATTTAGACCTATTTGGTGTTTGCCTTGCAAGTTCTCTTTACTTATTTGGGATGTTATGGGAAGTGATTTGCAGTTTTCATTTGTATTATATCTCTAATTTCTAATTTTTAATATGTGAGATGGTAAATTATATCCTATGAACTGTTTTAGTTTGTAGTTGTGGCTCGTTGAACTTAACCATAAGGAAAAGTAGAGAAAGGAATACAAAAGCTTAGTCTCGTTATGGTTGAAAGTTTTAAATATGATTGACTTGTTTTTCCAAATTATTTGTCATATTTAAAGGCACACAAAGAGAAGCACTCATTAAAGGAGTCATATACTTTATCAGCTGGGTCTAGCTAAAAAGTAACTCCAGTGCAATGTAACCCAGTTTTCCTTAAATTCATGCTATGTTTATTTCCTATGTTCATGTACTATAGAATGTGATCCTCTTGTACTCTGATGTTGGAATATTGGACTTATTTAGGAGTGTTATTGTGTATTATTGATAGTGGTTAAGAGCTTTTATGGTTGGTCTGGTGCTGATGGGAATTCTAATCTTTCATTTTATGTGGAGCGTGATTGATGTTTCATGGAAGGATTCTTTTTGTAACCTTTGGCTCAGTTTATGGATGAGAGATCATAATTTAAAGTTATCCTCTGTTAATATTGGTTGCAGATTTCCACTTTGTGTTCGGACATAGATCTAGATTTGTTTTTGTCTCTTAGTCGACGTCTATTGATAATTACTGCTAGTGTGCCATGCATTTGGATCTTAATGATTCTATTTTCGATCTACTGTTGTCTACTTATGGGAGGCAAGACATGCCAGTGTTAATATGTGGGAGGAAAGGGCCTCTAACTTTCTGGTGAAATGTGGATTTAGCTGCCTTTTAGTACCTGTTGGGACTTGCCCTTAGTTTTGCTCTGATAGAATCTTATATTGCTGTTAAGATCAATATGTTTTGTAAGTTATAGGGTTAGGCAATACTTGATACAACATGCTTGATGAGTAGCATGATATTGATTTTATTTGATACTTCATGATGTACAATCTCTCTAAAGCTAACAACTGGAGATAAATTTTACCCTATTATGAGGATTTATACATAGTCTTTGGGAAAGACTGTGCTTTGGGGGAAAAATGCTAAAGGGCCTAAAGAAATTGACGATGAGATGAATGAAAAGGAAGAAAATGAAGAGTCAAGTAAGGCAGACAAACCTAAATCATCATCTACTCAATAGCCTTATGGGGTTGAAACCAGTTCTGGGATGTTGGTGAATTTAGGTAAAAGTACTTGAGTGTTCGAAAATTTGGCAAGGGTCTATCAAAAGTTGCTTTTATTCTTGGGAGAGAAAAAGGGCAGCTAGGATGAGCTGTGGGCTTTGATATTGAGTTAAGTGCGAGACGCTCAAATATCAATGAAGAATTGTCCAAACTAAGGTTGACGACAACGGAAAGGTAGCTAACAACTAGAAGAATCACATCGGATCCTGAGACTATGGATGTATTTTGTAGCATTCCTGATATCAAAAAGGAAGATTAGGTCCTTGCACTTCTTTATGGAGATATTTAAATTGGGTAAGTCCAATAATCATTTTTTGACCGAATAAGTTAACAAATTAATTAATTATAAATAAAATTAATTTTTGCCAACTTCATGTTCTTGCTATCTCCTCTACTAATGTTTTTCTAGGCCTTTTTTTTGTACTTTTGGGTTTGGATCAAGGCGTTTTTAAATGGATACTATTCATGTTCCAGAAGGTGGTAGATTAGATTTACTTCTTTATTGGTGAAGATGGTAGATGTGAGATATGGCTATTGGTTGTCAACGTTAAGAGAACTGACCCAGCGATTAATCCAGTTAGAGGAGTGGGCTGATTGGTCAACCGGTTGGTTTCGTTAGAACCAGTTAATCTGGTTGATTATTGAACTACGTTGGACTGGCATAACCCGATTAGCCTGATTAAAAATATTGTTTAAACTGACTTGAGCAATGACCTTAATTTTTAAAAGTAATGAATCTAATTAACAAAAAAACTCCTTTTTTAAAAATCAAACTATTAATACAACCCTTACCGTGTTATCCATTGCCAAATTTATCGTTTTCCTAGTGTTTTCTTATCATTTTTTTATTCATATATCGTTTGATGCATTTTTTATATGTTAGAAAAAATTTTCTATATACAAAATGTAAAATGAAAGGAGGTAAAATAAAAAATAACATAAAAAAATATACAAAAGAAAATTAATAGAAAGGGCCATATCTCATTATGCGAAGGGAAATTTACAGGGTGGTGATGCTTTAAATGGGGGTCAACAATTTCATTTTTTTCCCAACAACTTGGTGTTGGATTTGGGGGGAAAATGGAGTGGGGGAGTATTGAATGGAGAGGAAAATGATGAAACCACCCTTAATGAATTTCAAAGGCAGCAATACGAAACTGCCCTTGTGGACATCTGAAGGGTTGGGGAGGCAGTTATTGTGGCAGTTACTGCGAGATGATGTGAGAAATGGAGAGAAAGAGGAAGACAACTGCCAGTGGATTCAAACCCTGGGAGAGATGGAGTGAAGGCCAGGGCACGAGTAGAGAGAGAAATTGACAGCTATAGAGAGACGTGGAAGAAGGAGAGGGTTGATGGGAATGTAGCAGGAGAAGACGCTCGAGGTCGGCAACAAAGGTGCGCAGCAGCCCCAGGGGAAACTGCCCAAAGGTACAAGGCAGTTTCATAAACCGACCAAAGTAAGCCGTGAACGACATGGAGAAGGCTGAGTTCGAGGTGAGTAGTTCTCACTCGATAAATGTAGTAATTGAACTTGAAATTTATGTATGTGTATAAGAATGATAGTAGAATTGCGGATGCCTAAATGGAATTTGGGGTGTGAAATGGTTGGGAGGGGAAGGATGGAATAGAGCAGTATGAGTGATGGGGTGATCTAGTACGAATTGAGGAGGTTGTAATGGTGGTGGGACGAGGGAGACAGTAGGATCCAGTGTTGACCATATTATTAGTAGAGGTATACCCAAGTGAACCTGGTGTGAGTAGCTAGTACACAGATGCAATTAATGTAGAAGAAGAAGATTAAATGGTCGCATATAACTTGAGATGCTGCTATTAGGGTAGTAGGTTTGTAGATGTTTAGGAACCCCATTCTATGTAGCATAGTTTGAAAAGAGGTATTCCTAGGGTTACCTGTTGCCATTACCTAGTAAAGAAATGGAAAGAGTATAGGTATGAACAATATTGTTGGCGTTAAGGGAGGGGGGTTTTTTATTTAGGGTATGTTAGTTGTGTGAACGTTGGTAATTGTGTTGGGTTGATGACAGTTTGAGTCGAGGTATACCCACGTATACCTTTGTTTAAGAACTTGATGAAGGAATGCATAGAATGTAAGTGTAAGTTGGTTATTTGTGTGGATGTGGGTGACTACATTGTGTCTACCACTATGTCAGTGGAGGTGTACCTAGGTATGCCTTTCTGCAGTACTTCATAGAGCAATGTGTAGAAGGTACCTGTCAGCAGTGAGACAGGGATACAACTTGGGGTGTTGTTAATGGGGTAGGGTATATTTATGGATGGTGGTCAATGCTTTGTGCATACTAGAGTTTGAGTGGAGGGATACCATGATGTAGCTTGTTTGATTCTGTAGTTAACCAATCCATAGAATATAGGTTATGTGTGGATGTGTGTGACCTCATTGTGTTAACCTTAGTTTGAGTGGAGGCAAATGCAGTGAGCTTATGTGGGTAACTTGGTAAACAAATGCATAGAATGTAAGGGTGAGCAATGCAATAGTCATGAGGGTTGGGATGTTGTAGTTGGGGTAGGTAGTACGTGTGGCAGTTGGTCACAGCATTGTGTTCACCACGATTTGAGTGGACGTACACCAGGGGGAACATTTGTCGAGAACTTCGTAAACCAATGTATGGAATGTAACTGTGAGCAATAAAACAGGCATGGGAGATGGGGTGATGTGATTGGGGTAGGTTACATATGTGGGTGTCGATGACTGCAGTGTGTTTACCATAGTTCTAGTTGTAGGATACCCAGGTGTGCGTCTGTGTAGAACTTGGTAAGCCAATGCAAAACCCAAGAAGAGGAAGTTATTTTGAGTGGTGGAGGAGACAATAGAGTAGCATACGGTTGGAAGTGGTTGTACATGTTGTACTTGGTATGTGATGGTGTTTGTTGTCATAATGGAGCTGCGAAAACGTCGTAGGTGCATGGAGAATGAGCAACCCCTGTCAGTGATTCAATTTCAGCAAGTTCAGCAAGCAATGACAATGGGAGTGCCTTTGAGGTTGTGAAGGAGGGCACAGAAAATTTTCCTAACAGCCGTCTTTATAATTGGAGGCAGAGGTAAGTGGCAGTAGTAGGGATGTGCACATGCCTGAGTTTCGATCGAAGCAGGCACATGACAAGGGGGCAGTCGGATTCCTCATGTGAGGAGGCCGAAGAAGAGAGGTGATATGGCTGTCACAAACTGCGGTTGAAGAAAGTGCACGACTCAGGAGGCTGTAGTAAGGTTAAATCCTAGATGTCGAGGAGGTGTTCTGCGAAGTCTGTGAATGTGTAAGGGAAGGGAGAATAAGCAAGAGGGCATAATGAGAAGTCAGGGGGGGAAGAAGATAAGGTGGCGGAGAATGAGGGGGAAGGCATTGGTGATGTTGTCCTGAGGCATTGTTGCACACTTGAAGCAGTGTGTAGCCTCAACTCTGAGTTGGAGGATTGCTGAACTCAGCTCTAGAAGGAACAGTGTGGAGTTCGGTTCTGAAGTACAAGCCTTTTATTATGAACAGGCACCTTGTTCTGGCCCTAGTTGAATCTTGGGTTCCCGAGACGAAGGCATTCCGAATAGGTCAGATAGAGGTACCATTCCCAGTGTATGATGTGGCCTTCTTAACCAGCCTCCCTGCTATAGGAAAACATGTTACATTTGACGAGGGGCAAGGTGCATGTGAGGTGGAGGAAGACGTCAAGGCAGCCATAGATGGCCATCTCACGAGAGAGAGGGTGAGGTGACAGACTAGTCGTATAGACATGCGAATGCACTGGAACTATGTTTCAATTATAGTCAACCTGTGTAAGCATAATAGCACCACGGAGAGGTTGGACCTGTTCACTAAGTTGTACGCGTTATTGGTGATGAGTGGATTGCTATTCCCACAAACTATAGGGATGTGACATGGGAGTTGATTGCAATGATTGAAGATGCAAGCGGGATAGCTGAGTACAACTAGTTGCAAGAGGTATGGAGCTTCCTAGTTGAAGCAATAGAGGAAACTAAGGAGAAGATCCCAATGAAGAAAAATTTGTAAATGTGCAATAATACTTCAGGTATGGTGTGGCATTACGTAAATGTTATGATGGGTCGATGTTATTGCTGAACCTAATAGGAATAATGTGTGCTGTCGTTTGTGTACAATAGGTATGGTTTTATGAGCATACAGATTTGTATGCCCATGCTGATGACAAGTATGCGTTGCGCATTACAAGTTAGGTGAAATTATACATAGGCTGAAAGTATGATGCTGCACGGCTCATTTCGTCCATCAAGGACAATCAGGTGGGGTATAGATTGTGTTATTGAGTGGTAAGGTAATTGATTCCCCTAGTGCATGCGGTAATGATGCTTATTTAAATGTGCATATAGTTCCTTTCCTTGAAGTGCGGGAGTTGGAGAGAAGGGAAGCAATAGTGAAGGCTTTCAGTGAGACTGATGATTTCAATGCATATGTGGAGGATGCATAGGTATGATACAAATATATATTCGTGAACCCATAATAGTTTGCAATAGTGGGGACAGAAATGCTAAGTTGTATGTGAGTGTGGAAGAGTATATTGTGTTGTGTTGCGCTGTTTTCCATGGGAGTGGGAGAACTAGTTATTTATGGCCCATGTCCTTAATGGGGACTTGGGTAAGGGAGTCAAACATATGTTGCAGTAGTCGTTCGACGTCATATATTGATTAGATTTTCCATACTTTAATATTGACACATGCTTGGTGTGCGGTGGACTAATGTAGCAAGCGGCGGGAATAGATAATGCCGCCCCTATCTCTGAAAAAGAATAGGATAGATAGGTCCACGAGTTAAGACAGAGAAGTTATAACTAATCTTGACGGACCACGAGAATAAGAGGCAGTATCAGCACCGAAGAAAGCAGGGATAGGTGCAGTCGCATTCGATCAAGAGTATGATACCAAAGATTTTAGATTAATTTATTGGTATATAGAGGAAAGATAGACTGCCCAGAACAGACTGACCAAGACTTCAGCCTTCTTTTCTTCACTTCAGTAATCAACCGAGTGAAGAGCCAGCCCTTTTTTATTATTTTCCTTTCTGTTTCAGATAGGTGACGCGAATATCATATAGAATATCTCTTTCTTTCCAAGCTTTCCCGGAATAATTTTCTTCTTCCCAATCTATCGCTTTATCATTTGTCGTTTCAAAAAAGAAATTTCCCCTCATTTTTCACAGTGCTTGGCGTAGGTCGACTAACCAGACCTTGGTGAGATAGCTTTATGAAGGATTGGCTTACTTACCATGCTTCCCATTCCATGTACTTCCCTCAATACTTGAACAGAGGTGCTTCCCCATATAGTCAAGCCCGCCCCTCAATAAGCGTCTTAAGGGAAGTGGAGGCAGTCTCTTTAAGTTAAGAATTCGAGATCTCGGGGTCGAGTCGAGGAAGTTGCCATAGTCGAAGTCAAAGTGGAAAGAGAACCTAATTTGAGTATTAGGCAAACTTTGACATGCACTTGCTCTACCTTCAACACTGTTGAAAGATTGAGATAACAAGCTTGAAAACGACAAAAGCAGCAATTCCATGAGCAGGCACTAGTTCCGGAACAACTATCGTTTGAGCAAGTGAGCATTGAAGTCAAATGGGAAATTTGATTGAGGAACTAAGCAAGCAATCCAGTGATAGTCTCTCTCTTTGAAAGCCATTAACACCAAACGCTGATGAGCTTCCATTCCCATTGGACCAAGGACAAACCACTTTGAAGAAGGGCTGATGAGTGAATATTGTACATTCATCTAACTCAATTCATTCGTCGTAGTAAAGGAAAGAAGAAAAGGAAAAGTATTCCTTACCTTTGAATGGGAATACTTATTCACTGACCTGGAGAATTTTTGTATTTCGCGTGGTACCGCCCGTAGGCTAAGCGGGAGGACTGCTATTCGATCTATTCACTTTCGTATCACCTGGAAAAACAAAGAACTACCTTACCCTGATTGAACTGGAATTGGCTAAAGACCGGATGAAATAGCTTCGGATATTAACCCAGCATAAAAAAAAAATATTAAGTTCAGAGTCAACCACCTTCACAGAAAGAACCACACTTTTTCACGGGGGTAAGGTACGTTATTATTAAGCGACGAAATGCAAGCATTAAGGTTGATTCTATTCTATTCGCTCTACTCTCCTCCATTGTTAAGGAGAGAAAAGAAGGAGGGGTCTCCCCCATAAGAAAAGAATAAATGGGTTGTTGTTGACCAGCGGAAAGCATGGGAAGCGGATGCAATCACTAATGGCATTCACTTTAATTCGCTTTCTCTATGAGGCGTTTTAGTGCCTTTAACTCAATCCAGACTCGTTTACATATTCTATTCTTCCAAAGTATGATCTGATTTTAGCCTATGCCTAAAACCCAAATAGTACTTACTATAACTAAAAGGAGTGGGGCAGAACCTGGTTCAAACCGTCTATCCAACAGCCGCTTTCCTTAATGGCTACCCGCTTTCGAGTGAACTGAACTCTTTCCCTTTTAGCCAGGGAAAAGGGAAACTATACAAGGAATTTTTCACTCGTTTATGGGTTTCATAGTTATTTTTACAAAGCAAATAGCATTTCCTATTGATTTGTCCCTTAGTACACCTATCAAGAGAATGTGAAGAATCGGTTCCAAAAGTAGAAGTTATGCTATATTGATAGCTCATGGGTATGCCATACATGCCATACCATAACCCATTAAAGACGCTCTGGCAGAAAGAAAAAAGAGGTCTTCCTCATAGGGGTGGGATAAGAGTCTACCTTCACTATTAGCTTATCTGAGAGTCTGCCCGATTCGCTCCTCCGATAGTCGATCTTTTTTTACATAGGCTTTTGAAAGACTTTGCATTGGATCTATCAGCCGTAAATGCCATTGCGTGGCCTTAATAAGCCATGTAGTTATGGCTACTTAATGATTGATTCTTCACCAATATGGAATTTTATACCTACTGCTCTCTCGTATTTGTGCTCAGTCACTCCATAGCCACATGCTCCACACACCCTTTCTTTGCCCTTCGAAAGGGATAAAAGGAATCATAGACCTAGCCGTTACTGGATCTCCATAGGTTAGAGGTTCTTTCACTTCGTCATTAATAATCATCACTCTCACCTCTCTCTATGCCATCCCCTGCAAGCTTCACTTCTGCCTTTCATCTTTTTCCCTTCTAAGACATGCTATCTTATCGATCAAGTAAGCAAGTCCAATAATGATTCGCAGGCAAGACAAATCTTTCTTTAATGGAGGGGAAGAAGAGAACCTTTTTCTCAGCCTATCAATAGGTTCTCTTCTCATACCTTCCCAAAAGTTGATTTTGCTGTGGAAGATCTTCACTTTCCTGAACAAATCGAAGCCCTTCTCTAATAGGGATAAATCAAGACCGGATATACGAGCGTCATTCTTCAGATAGATCGCTGTTCGGTAGTTATTGTAGTGGCAGGCACAAACTTCCCTATAGCGTAAACATTTTTTAGTACAAGTAGCTAAGGGGGCTTGGGTTGCAGATAGACTTGAGATCGCTGAATCAAAGCGCATGAAGGGTTCCTAACGCACTTCCATTTTCGAAGTGTAGGAAAGGCTTCACGCCTACCTTGAGCAGCATGGCTGGCTGGAGGAATATGAGGTGAAATTCCTCTCTCAGCATTATGCCCTTCTTGACTGGCTCGTCATTCCACTTTCTTTCGCCCCCCAGTCAACAAAGAATTGTTTCATCTATGAGCGAGTAAACTAAGCAACTCTGATCCTTCTTTATAGAAAAAAAAAAAAAGCCCTCCTTTACTACAAAGCGGATTCTACTTTTGGAGAAAGGCTGCAAAAGTTAGAAAAAATTGGATTCAGCTGGATGTTCGTGAAAGCCCTTTACGAGGGGACCCTTTCTTTTTATTTTCTTTATGGGATAATTGCCATTTTCTAAATTCCAAGCCTGCGGGCAAGCGGGTTCACTTATATCCCGACTCAATGATAGATATCAGGTTAGAACCACTAGTCAGATAAGGGGAGAAATCCTCATAAAGCATAACTTTTCATTAAGAGAAGACATGATCTCCTATTTAGGCTAATCAATCAACTCAATCAATTAGCGTATCAAAAGAGATTGGCTCGTTGATCTTTGATTCTTTAGTCTTCCTGGTTAGCTTTAGCCCTGAGCGCTAATCCATCAAGATCGTAGCGTCGATAGGTGCTCCCTGGCTATCCACTTCTCGTAGTGATGGTCGTACGAAGACATAGGCTTTTCCGATGATTTTCGAGTTGCCTAAAGGCTGCATGCCCTCCTCAACTGGGAGACCTTCGATTAGAAAAATGGTTACTTTTAGTTGAAAGTTCCCTTCTTTCCCGGGGCTGACAACTTAGTGCTGCTTAGCCTTTCAACTCTGTTGCTCCTGGTTTAGATGAAGCGACTTCGGAATTCATTCGTCTCAAAAGACAACTCAGCTCTAAATTATTTCAGTTTAGCGCTCCGTGGGACGAGGGATCGTTTTTGAACTTAAGAAATCTCTCTTTCGCCTGGTCTTTCTCGATTGGCTTTTCTTATCCCGCATTGAATAAAAAAGCGGATCTTCCCTTGCCCTCTTCATAGTTCTCAATAGATCCCTAGGCCTAAAGATATGCATTTCTGCTGACATCTGGATCAACTCCACCATCACCATTGAAATCCTTCAATACGTCTATGATCTTATCGGTACAGAACTTTTGATCTACCTATACTATATATAGGACAACTAATCAAAATTCAACTTCGAAGTTGAACTTACCTCATTGAATCAGAGAAAGCATTTAGATTCAAACCAAGGGCGGAATCCATAGAAATTCCGTAACTCATAAGGCCTGCTAACTTTTAGTTAAAGTAAACAAAGCAATGCGCCTTGAGCCTAGTCGTTATTCATTCTTGCCTTCACCTGCTTCATCTGCAGAGCTGACTTCGAAAGTGACTGCTTTCACTTGGTGATCTGATTCTCTTTGTTCTGGGATCTATTAGATCCCCTTTCCCTCCTGGTGATAGGTAGTTCAATGGTTGCTAAGCTGGATGCCAGGTATTTCCTTCTTCGTCATAAGGCATGCACAGATGATCTAATTAATGGGCTAGCTGAACTAAGACTAAGTCGATATTCCATAACGACTGGCGGACCATTTCGTTCATTGTCTTATTCTCAACCCCTTCTCGCTTCATATGAACTACTAAGCCAATCTCTCCTGTTCATCAACTCGAACCTCATTCTTATGCCGATTATCAGCCTGTTTCGCTGACCCCAAAGGATTCTAGCACAGCATCTTTCTTCTCAGCGGCGATCACCATCGCCAAGAATGGAATAGTCGCCTTTGTCGTGCCATAATCCTCTCTGCAGCTATCCACATAAGCATATAATGTGTGAGTGTGAATAGAGGCTAAAAACTAAAAATCATCAGACCGTCACTTCACCTCTTTATTAGGAAAAAGGTAATGAATTAAGAAACTACAGAACAAAGTATGAACGTCCAAGAAGTTGCAAAGGGATTTCCGAACAACCCTGCAATCATAGAGAAAATAAGGATAAGAGGTAAGGAATCATTAGCAGCCTTGAGATCAAAAGATAATCATCTTTTCTTTCCTCTCTTTTACTGCAACGGTTGGGTTTGGTTATAGGTACCATCTATTCTTAACCTTGCCAAAACTGTCATGGCCCAATCGTGTATAGGTTGTACCAAGGCCTGATACAAGGGTGAGCTAATAGCAAATAACTTTTTCTTCTCTCGCTTTTGTTCAATTGGCTTATGACAAGAATACATACCGGTGCAATCTGACGATCTAAACCAGAATCAGGGAAGACATAATTGAAATATGAACCTGGAATTCAATAAAAGGAAGATTGCCAAGCCGAATAGGGCAGCAACTGAAGGAGGAGGTATGAAATAAAGCTCATCAAGTTGCAAGCAGCAAGTTCAGAAGGCCTACCAATCAAAGCGTTGAGAGACTGAACAACGTCCTACCTGATAGGCGTCAAAGAATGAGGAGGAAGCTTCTACGTAAGGTAGAGGAAGCGAAAGAAGAGTTGTTATGGAGTTCGACCAGAGTAGAAGACTTGTAATAAGAGGGACCAAGTGCGAAGGAAATGAAGATTGTTTTCCTATTCATTCAACCATTATTCTAAAAAGACCTGGAATTTGTTAACTAATATGATAGTCAAATCAGGTCCCGAGAAAAGCTTTCTGTAGAGATCACTACCAACCCTAATCAGCAAGCTTACATTAGAAGAATGAAGCATAGCATATCTGAACTATAACAGCTTACGATAACCGAATCCATTAGGGCACCCTAGAGGATCCGATCCCATCCCTGAACTTGGGGAACTCTGGACCAACAGATAAAGAAACTCTTAGAAGACTACTACTTCACCTAAACCTGCCTTTGGATGGACCATAGGCTTGATGCTAGGAAGCGAGAAGTGTGGAGAGTTTGATTCGAGCATTAGAAGGAAGATGTATTCTAGAACAATCATTTGCTTGAAATTTTTCTTTGCTTGCTCTGCTCCCAGGAGACTTCCAACTTGGAAATGTGCTTGGTTCTTGGTTGTTGACCAAGGTCAAGCATGGGAATGAAGGGTGTCAAAGTGCTTCTCTTATCTTACGATATTTTCATTCTGAATTCAGATGAACTGATCACTCTACTTTATCTTAAGAGCTCGATAGGTACCTTTCTTTCACAAAGACTTTATGTAGGGCAAGATCATTCATTCCAGCACAGCTTAATCTGCTTTTCTGTCAGAAAGAAGATCTTAGGCCTACCGGTGATCGGCTTCGTGAAACCATTTCGGCCTACACAGGGCTAAGGGGCAGAGGTTTCTAGATCCACTAATTGGAAAGGAGAATTTGGATAAATTCTTGTACTAAGCCCCCTTTTTCTTTATCCTTTGAAAGGTGTGGTACACTGAACACCAAGCCAATCTATCTCAAGAAAGATAGAAAAGCAAGAATGAAACTGGTAAAGCTTTAATGACGCCTTTTTTATCTTCTCTCTCCACTTTCTTCTCTAACGAAATTTCTAGTTAATAAAGCAAGGAAGGAAGGAATAGAGACTAACGAGGGAATAGGACTAGGAAATTATGCTACTTTTGTAGAAAGTTGTTTTCTTACTACTAGTCGTAGTGGTGGGTTTATGACGCATTCATACCAGCTTTTCTGTCTTTCGTAGGGTTTCATTTTTTACTAGAATGGCAGCTGCATTGAATCCTCCTTCAAGCGGGTTAAGGGTCATCCTTGACCGGTCTTTGGGCTTTGCCTAGGGCCAATAACTAGCACTCTCAGTTCGATGGAAAAAGGCGTTTACTGCTTTCTCCCGACCCCTAGAAATCGTATTTTCTCTCCCGGCATGAAGGCAAGAAGAAGAGTAATGAGTCGAACTTCCCCTTTTGTTGTTCATCCAGCTGTCGAATGAGGAGAAGCTTGAGTTTTTCCACCCGGATGATTTCACTTTAGCAAAAAGCTTTTATTAAGGACTAGAGAGAAGAGATCTCGCTTGGCATTTAGCACAACCCCAGGCTGAATTCCCTTAACCAGTAGCTAGGCTTCTAGGTCCCATCCCTTTAATTCTAGAGGTGAGTCCTTTAGTCCGGTAAATAGTAGTAGTTTCTATAGAATTTGGGGTTGAAGCCCTTTATCTCCTAGGGACACTCGTTCGAATTTCATGTCTTAATAAAATGAGAACGGATTTTACTCTAAGCCTGGCAATCCTTTTCCGACTGTCTTTGCCTTAGATCGTCAAGGTCTTTTCCTAGGGCCTGAAACTCTGTTACTTCTGGTTTCCTTCAAGTCTTTCTTTTTCTTTGTTCTGCCTTTAGTTAAGTAAGGCTCTTCAAGACCTAGGCATTATCTAATGTAATGCGTCAAGGAGTAGCAGAGAGACTCAATTCGAACCCAATCCTTGACTAGGGTCTTGGAACATATAAGGTCGGGAAATCTCCATAGTTTGGATTCCATCATGGGTTGAACCCTGGCTAATCGTTCCAACCTCTTTGTCTAGTAGATCTTATAAAGGTTAAGAGAGGGAACTTGCTTGAGGGCTGTCTTCATGGTTTTCGATGGGGAAAGCCCCTTTCTTTTCCCCGGGCCAGTTTAGACTCCGGTGATCGTAGATCATAGTGAAATCGAGGATCAGCTGGCTACTCGCCATTCATGATTAGGAGAAGAGTGTTGAGACAGGCTAAGTCAGTCCCGTCTATTCCCAAATGAAATCTTTTGCCCCCGTTCCCTCTTCCTTATCGTCCATACCCTGTGTAGACAGTAGTGACGATAGGGAGCAGTCGGTTGACCAGCCGGCGCCACAGCAAGCTCCTCAAATAATACCTCCCCTAGACATTCCTCATGCTGAACAAGCTATGGATGACCCCTGATATTCTGTGTTTGGAAATGACTTTTCGCGCAGGACGCGCTTTGAATGTCATTACTTTCTATCCTCTAATTGGGGTAGGAGTGCTCGCGTTCAGAGATAGGATTGCGAAAGAACTAGGGCTCCAGATGGCTTCCGAGTCAGAGCTGAAGCAAATTCTTGTATTTATTAGAAAACTTTCCCAGCTCGATAGACCTCAGCACAAGATGCCGGCGCCAATCTAACTACCACATCGACAGAGTACGATAAAGACTTTTTAGTCGAATAAGACAGGCAGGTTAAGAAAGAGACAAAACTTGAGCGAGGAACGGGCATAGCCGTAGTGCTTAAGGCAAAGTCTCACATGAAAGACAAAGAAGAAGATGGTTAGTCTCTCGTTGAAGGTTTGGCTTGACTCTATTCACTGAGCTTTGCGCCTTGCCTTTGTCTGATGGCGATTGGTTACATGTCCTATTTATTCTGCTTTAGCGCGCTATGGTAAGTCCATCACTGAGTGAGCAACCTGTGATACTCTGAGAAGTGAAAGATGGCTTTTGCATCCCTATACTATAGGAGTTTTCTTCTTTCCTTATCATTGGATAAAGCGTAAACTCTGGAGGCATAACCGCCAAGGATTAGGTTCGTAGCAACTAACTTTTATCGTTGCAAGGTATTATAAGCATTGAGGAGCGCCTCCGAAGGACGAGGAGGCACTGCGGATAGTGAAAGAGGCACCAAGGTTAGAGAAAGAGGCATATGGTGTGACGAAAAAGGAGCTCGAATATATGAGGGCATTGCTTATGGGCATGGGCTAGGAGGATAGTGTTTTGGGAGATACGCAGAATGAAGAGCTTGAGTTGGCCCGTGGAGCAACTGAGACAAGAATCGCCACATCAGAGTGTGATGATAATGACACGTTGCGCACAAAATTACATACTGCTGACGTGGCAAGTGCTGAAGATGTAGAGGACCGTGAGCCCTTGGGTGAGCATCATCTCACATTCAGGGTGGGTACTATTAACGATGTTACTTTAGATGATGGCATGTTACATAAGGGGGGAAATGATATGGATGGCGCAACTTATACGACAGAGGGAAATGTGGTTCCCACGCTAGAGTGCGACATATAACTAGCAGATGACATTGGTGAAGAGGGGGAGATGCACAACATTGGTGAAAGGAGCAAGTCCGGCATTGCAAAGAGGATACGGAGAAGTCCTCGGCGGTATCCCTTAGCAAAGCAGATATCGTTGTACTTTAATCCAGCTACCGCTTTGCGAATAGGTAAACGCATAATGGGCAATGTGTACACGTCCTACAAATGGTCCAGGAAGGCCACCACCCACATAAGCAAAGAACAAGAGGCAGAAGAGATAGGGGGTAGTAGAGTAGAGGTAGAGAACGTGACGACAAGGGTGCTTGCAGTCGTCCCTGTTGCTGCTGGATGCGGCCAGGATCAGGAACCAATAGGGATCCATTCCACAAAGGGGCGGTCAGAAGAGGAACAAGTTGGGAACATCGAGAACGACACTGAACCCACCACAACGTCAGACAACACTCCCACCGTGGAAGCCGGGGAGGCCTCCATCTCTCAGGTACAAATCATCCCGTTCCCAGTGAACTTCACCTACATGCTTAGATCAACCTCTCATTTTGCAGTGTGACTGTATGCCCAGCTACACAACGTAACTAACCTGGGTATACTAGCAGCCTGTCGTGGTATGCATGACTATCCTGCATACAATAGTTTGCCACACTATTGTTGGGGGCTGAAGTAGGTGTTCTGTTTCTCCAACTTTGTACCACGTGTTATTCCTATCACGTGATTGCAACAGGGAGGACATGAGAACATGAGTGCATTGTTGGGCGCATTCGAGAGCGGCGATGAATGAAGCACAGTGGGGGACAACGACAGCGTGCCGACCGTTGATGTTGGGAACGCCCTACCTGTTAGGCACGGTTCATCCCTTTCCAGGTCTACATTTATTACATGGTGAGCTGAACCTCAGCTGGTGGCTTATACCCAAGCACAATGCTGTAGCTAACCTAGGTGTACCTAACCGTCTGTGGTGGTAGGCATGAGTGTCATGCATACCAATTGTTTGCCACATTATTTTTGGGGGGATCGAGTAGGCATTTGTCCGTCTTTATAGCACATGTGATTCTTATCATGTCCTTGCAATAAGGAGGAGATGAGAACATGACTGCGTTGCTGGGTGCATTAGAGATCAGCGATGAGCTCACCACAGTATGGGACAGCAAGAGCGCACACACCATTGATGCCGGGGGGGCCCCATCTGTCAGGTAAGGTGCATCCTTTCCCCGTGTACTTGTATGACATGGTCACCTGAACCTTAGCTGCTGGCTTTTTAAGGCATATCCAGTAACATGTCCTACCTAACCTGGGTATTTCTAACTGAAAGTATTGTTGAATATGATTGTCATGCATACCAGTATTTGGCGGCACTGCTGTTAGGGGCTGAAGTGGGCCCCTAAAATGTCCACATTCGTATAACATGGCCATTCTTCTGGTGCCCCTCCCAACAGGGAGGAGATGATAGCATGGGTGTGTTGATGAGTGCGTTAGAGACCACTGGCGAGAGCGAGAGTGTGCCAATGGTTGTCGTCGGGGAGCCCCCCACCCCTAAGGTGCGGCTCAGCCCTATCCCTATGTACTTCTCTTACATGGTGGGATGGATCTCAGCTGCTGCCTTGTGAAGGTATACCTAGAAACATATACTAGCTAACCTGGGTATACCTAACTGTAAGTGTCGGTATGTATGAGTGTCATGCATACCAATAGTTGGGCACACTGGCTTGCAGCTATAGTGGGGCCCTCACTTGTTCATGTTCCTGTAACACGATCGTTCTTATCATTTCCATGGTACAGGGAGGAGATGAGGAGATGAGTGCGTTCAACAGCGCTATGACAAGCGGCGGTTGGACGTGCACAGTAGAGGAGAGCGAGAGCACGCCGATCGTGGAGGCTGGGGAGCCCCTCGTCCTAGAGGTACGGTTCATCCCTATCCTCATGGACTTCAATTACATGGTAAGATGAATCTCAGCTGCTGGATTCTGAAGGTATGCCCAGCAACATGTCCTACGTAAGCTGAATATACCTAACTATAAGTATTGAACAGGGAGGAGATCACAATATGGGTGCGTCGCTCGGTGCATTGGACGTCGTCGGGTTGTTAACCATAGTGGGGGAGAGCGAGAGCGCACCCACCATTGACGTGGGGGAGGCCCCCCTAATACCTGAGGTACAGTTTATCCCGTTCCCTCTGTACTTGTACTATATGGTGAGATAGACCTCAGGTGCTGCCCTGGTGAGGTATGCCAAGCAACATGTCTTGCCCAGCCTGGGTATACCTAAGTGTAAGGATTGGTTTGCATGAGTGTTATTCATACCAAGACTTCCCACATTGTGGGTGGGGGCTGCAGCGGGTCCCTCATATAGCCACATTCATCTGACATTGTCGTTCTAATCATGTTGCCGCAATAGGGAGGAGATGACTAAAGGAATGCGTTCCTGGGTGCGTTGGAGAGTAGTGGTCCGTCGCTGTCGGTGAGGGAGCCGAGAGTGCACCGGTCGTTGAGGCAAGGGAGGCCCCCCTAATACCTGACGTACAGTTCACCTCTTTCCATGTCTACTTGTACTTCATGGTGAGATGGACCTGAGCTGCTGCCCTGGTAAGGTATGCCCAGCAACATGTCGTGTCCAACTTGGGTATACGTAAGTGTAAGGATTGGTATGCATGAGTGTCATGCATACCAAGACTTGCCCACATTATTGGTGGGGGTTGCAATGTGTCCCTTATATAGGCATGTTTATCTGACATGGTCATTCTTGTCATGTCATTGCAGCAGGGAGGAGATGACCAAAGGAGTGCGTTGCTGGGCGCATTGGAGAGCAGAGGTCCGCTGTTGTGGGTAGGGGACAACGAGAGCACGTCGGTCGTTGAGGCCGGGGACCTTTCCATCGTTCAAGTATGGCTTGTTAGGATCCTTCTTACCTTTCCGTACATGCTCACAAATGTCTCATGTCCTTCAGTGCAAGGTATGCCTACGAACCACTGGTTCTGACCATGGCCTTACAAAAAGGAGAACATCACACAATGGACGCATCTCTCCTTGCGACGAACACCGGCGCTAGGCACAACACTGAAGCAGAAACGGTGCTCCCCCTTAATGCCAGAGAACTTACCATCCCTCAAGCATAGTTAACCCTATTCCGTCTACACTTTCCATACATATGCACACGGACCTCATCTATTGTAATGGTAATATATGCCCAATAACCACTGACTAGTCACCTGGGTATATCGCTGTTGTTGTCGTGGTATGCATGGTAGCGATGTCTCCAACCATGGCATACGATTGGGTACGCCGATGGTGGGTGCTTTGTACGGTGCAGTTGTTCCCTCATTTGGATCTAATCGTGTGTTTTGTGCAGGGTGGAGATGAAAAACCAGAGGCGGTTGTCATAGAGGTGGACGCCGGTGGCTCCTCGACCGCAGATGCAGTCGGTTTACCCAGTGTTGTAGGTGGCCAGCCTCCCATCCATTAGGTACGGTTCAATCTGCATGTTAAACACTTGCCTTCCATGCTGACCTACCCCAGCGCTGTTGCAATCTCATTGTACGCCGACCTGTATTTTGTTGAATACTTGGGTAGCGATAATGTTTGGCTGACTGACATGGTCGCTCCTTCTGCTCTAAGCACTTGTTGCAGTTGGGAAGTGCACGCAAAAGGCTGCAGTGCATAGGGGTTGAACAACCGAATCCTCCTAAGGCAGACCTGGGGAAGAAGTAAGTGCAACACATTCATTGTGGTTGTAGTGGTCCTGACTTTCTGTGCATGGTTGTTGTCCCTAGTGCAAAGCACTGGTACCAATACTTTCACTATGAGCGTTACGTTCATGGTTTGTCCCTATATGTTAGGCTATCCGAAATTACCTTCTGAGAAGGATGTGTACAGAAGATGTTGAGTTGCTTCATATTGTACAAAAATGATGCAAGTCATTTAAGAAACCAACGGACTAGTGAGTCATTTCTATGGCCCCATCAGACATTCACCATTGCTGTGCACCTACCCTAACCCCTTCCCAAATGTGATGCCTTGTACTGCTGGATAACATCGTTAGTGACCTGTACAAGATTGTCGAGCTAAATGAAGGAGAAGCGCAACACATTTCTAACTTCGATGTGAAGGGGTTTGTGAAGGTCGTGCCGCAAGGAGATCTGGGGGACAAGGCTGGCGAGTATTGTATTAATGGTTTTATGATTGACTATGACAGCACCCTCTTGCATGAGCAGTACTGTGCGTACCCCAAGTGGTGTCGGTTCTTAATCTTCATGAAGACCCATCACTTGGTAAGTGTCCTCCACATTCTCGCAATCTCTATTTGTGTTGTATGTTCATACACGTGGTCGCTACGAGGCACGTGCATTTTAATGTTTGCATTAACACCGTTGTCATAATGTGTCCAACTCATAGACAAAGGGAAACCTGTCACAGTCGGGTACACATTGGGAGATGTCATAAGCAAATATCTGCGCGACACTGCCATACAGGTAATGATGCAACCCTTTAACCATTGTCATGAAAGTTACAAATGTCGTATGACGTATGTGCTCTTCCACTTGCAGGTGTTAATGCCCTTGTACGATGGCCTTACACACCACTGGCTGCTCATGGTGGTGGATTTGAACCATAGACATATTGCAATGTACGACTCTTTACCACCAACTCGAGCTACAGACCAGCAACCTCGTCAGGGTTTATTAACCCGTGCAGTTAAGCGCTCAACCTACTTCTATTCACGCATTACATATAATCATATTATGCTTACGTACTTGTCTATTGTGCAGAAGTTGGCACTCAGGCTAGCCCTCATGAAGGTTGACGTTTACACTGTTATTCTTACGTGGGAGGTCATTCACCTAGCATGCCCATCTCAGACCAAGTGTGTGAAGCACATACTACCCTCCGAACCATGGGTGCAGGTGATGTTTGGTGTGCGCAACATGTGGTTGACACTGTATGCATTTCCCTTGCAGTGGTTATGATTGTGGTGTATTCGTCGTGATCTATATGGACCTCCTCATGCTGAAGGTGGACACCATGTGCTTCACACAAAAGGACGTACATATGCTTTGAGCTAAATTCCTGGCAGACATTCTACGTGGCACAATCAGGAACTTCCCTGCATCCCTTTTGTCATAGCTTACATATGGTGTTGTTATCATTTTGCACCCATTGGCTGCACTCCTTACAGTTGCTGTCACATTCTATAATTATTTAATGGCTGACGTGTGTGATTGTAATGTATATAAAGGGATGGATGGGTTCCGTATGTGTGATGCAGCATCACAGCACGCAAGTGTACTATGCCCCCTCCTTATTGCTGGCTAACCATGCACCCATTGCCTTGTGCGCATCATTAGACAACTGTTGATCGTGTCGAGTGATGGGCGGCCACTCGTGGGTTTATCAACATTGCATTGTAAATATCATGCTATGCACTAACGGTCACTCACCACACAAAATCGCAGGGTGTGCCCAAACTTACAGGTGCTCCAGATTACCTCACATTAACCAAGTGCCTACCTAGGCACAAATTGAATGACACACATGTCCCCGTTCGTGTTAAAGTTACCGTATGTGTGGGTTGGTATAGGAAGGAACCGATGTAGGGCAGAACATAATGTGGGAACAGTAAATAAGGGAAACATGTACGCAAATTAAACAAACTACTTTATACATTATTTATATATTACGGAGGCAGTGGTAGTCGTAACTTACATACCAAAAATCGATACCAAGTTGGTGCACCCCATGTACGACACCAACTGTACATATTATGTACACAGTGAGGACGTACCAAGGTGTCTGCTGCAATGGACATGGTGTGTGAACAATACGTTTTTAACCTACATTACACAGCGGAAAATAACTTCATGTTAATCCACACATTCAGCCCTCCGTTTACACATAGTAAAATACATACAAACCAATACATATATACTAGGCACCATGTATTGGGCCAATGGGGTTTGGGGGAACTAAACCCGAAAAACCTGTTCACCTTATGACCCATTTAGGATGTCGTTATCCGAACAAACACCAATAATAGCATCAGCACCAAGATTGCAGTTGTGCACATCCAAGTTTTCGTTGAGCATTTAGCAGAGGAGAGGTCATGATTGAGCTTTATATTGGAGTCTTCATATGACCTCATCTTCACACGGATCTCCAACAAAGTGGCCTTTATCTTGTTCACCAATGATTGCAATTTTAAAACAACAATGGCCTTGTTTTCCTTAGTCCTGGATGACTTGAACCACACATCATGGTTGCACGACCTCTACACAGGAATCAAAGGTCAGGTTCTGTTATTGCAGTGTAAACTGTACAACACAAAATATCTTACTTCAGTAAGCCTGCGTATAGCTCACAACATACTGATCGGCGCTAGACCGGCACATCAGGGTCAACAATATAGTCTGCAAGCATGCCACACCCACATATAATCATAAAGTCAGCTCCGTCTGGGGTAATCTTTGATGGCTCCTGGGTATGGCATTTATCGGAGAGGAAGCATTCGATTATAATTGCTCAGTCATACTAAGTGAAGGCAGGTGGAAGCTCCCCATTAACAGTGGGGGTTACAGGGTTGGTGGGGAGTAAGAGTTGTGTGCAATGACCTCATTAAGTGCAAACAGTGGAGCATTGACAAGAAATATGTAGAAAAAGTGGGGCAACATCCATCAAGCAGTACAATCACATTTTGGCGCCTTGGTTTCTGCCCTCCACCATCAATTATTGGTGGAAAGTACTTGGACGTGAGATGGCCACGTCATGCAATTCCCGTTAGAGAAGTATTAAATTACACTAATAGGGTGGGTACTAACTAAGGGGCCCACCACCACCAAGTAAAATAACGCACAATACATTGCTTACCCTAGTACGCTCCTAGGAACTTTTTTTTTGTGTTTACTTAATTGTTGTTGCTTTATTTTGGAATACCCACTAATTTGTCATAACGTAACACAAATTATGCGCATGACCGTATAAGTGGTTACGTAACTAGTGATCATAATGTTTGACATTGTTAGAACTGTGTTGTTCGTGAAGGTGTCCGTTGTGATGTAATTGGATGTTAACGTCTCATCGATGGTCCCATACTGATTGTACTTGTACCATTACTAACAGGTCATGCACACACCCTATTCCCATTCACTTCCATGAATGGGACATATAACAACATGGTGGTGTGCAAAACATTTACGGGCGAGCCCGATAAAAACGTCCACGTATAGAGAGTTAGTGAAATTGTCAACCTTACATATTACACATCGGAGTATGGAAATGAAAGACACATACATAACTGCACGTTATAGACTCCTATGCGATGTTTGCATCAAATGGATGCATTCAACAAAAGGAATGCGTGACGAAAACATATGTAGGCGGACTGGCTTACACAAATTGCGATATTACAAAAAATGTCCACCAGAAACATAATCCACATTGATGGCCCCTTTCGGTCACCCCAAAAAACCCCATCTAATACGGAGTCACATCTCCTACAAACCACATACGCAAATTAAGTGAAGCATTCAGTCCCCTCAACACCATGTCATCCACACAAGGAAGATGAGGTTTATAATTGCAAATACGGTGAACCTAACCTTCCATTTCCCCAGCTCTACCCTAATCTTCATATCTATAGCCCTGTCTTCGCCTTACATTAGGTGATGGTCATTTCGTTCAACTCTAATCATATCGCGCGCCTTCCTGAGCTCTGCAGCTAACTCGTCAATCACGTCCCTCGCTTGTTTAGGATAATTAGGGTCAATGATGTTCAAGAAGGGGCACGCATTTTCATTTTGTCAAGTGATAAGAAGCAATCATTACATGAAATCACTAGGGTTATTATGGCAGAAGATGGAGTTGTTCTTTCAAACGACCGCGTAGTTGATAAAAATGAAAGATGTTACCTCTCTAGGACCCGCCACAAAACGCTGGCGGTAGTTGTCATCCGTTTCTAACATTGCAGCTTCCAACTGACAGAAGCAGTAGAATTTCTTACCACTGTTGTAGTAAATGAGAATGGTCCCAAAATCAGTGCAATGCTGGCTGTACGGCCTTTTTGTTGAGGGGCCTGCCATGTCAACTACAAAGGGTGGGTGGAGGTGAGTGGATGGAAAGTGTGGAACACAGTAATTGGAAATAGTTGTCTCCCTTTTTAAACCGTTATGGGGACCTTAGTTAGAAGAGCAAGTAAATGATGTGTGAGCAAGTAAACATAAATGCTACAACACCAACCCAGTCCCACCACACATAAATAGGGTGACATGTACGGGGAAAGGCCTGCATAAAGAAAGGGGTGCCCCCTGTTGGTGATGTTAGTGTGAATGTAACTACACATGCAGTTTCTAGTGAATAACTCATAGGTCGCCTACCAATTTGCCCCTCAATACGTCTGTTCCACTGTTTATAGCTGAGTTTACCAGGGCACGTTTATATGTACACCATAGTCAACCTTCAATTACCTAAATACATCTATGGATTCCACACCTGAGTACGACGTAATTGTGAAAGACCTTATTACACGAGCAAAAAATCATGTGTACCCTCTTCTGTAAGTACAACCACCTGGGTAGACTAAGAAGAATACGGTGGCACTCCTTAATTTCAATGATTGACATATGTGTCCCCCTCGTACTAGCAGCACTATTTAATTTCACATCCACTCCAGCTGGCGGCTGCAAAACCCATTGCAATTCTTGAGTAAAGGGCGTCTATGAAGTACATAGCTTCGCGATAAACCCACTGTATGCGAGAGCTTAAATGCAGTTCAGGTATAGGTGTGAGATGGTGGGATGGAGCAAATGTTGAGCTCCAACATGATAAATGTGGACAGAAGGTTGAGGTCCAACTAGCTCACTTCCATTCATGTGGTACGAGCATTACGGCGACGAATCATATACAAGCAAAGCTGGTGTCCCCATTCCAGTAGGATTCCCACTAATGGGGTTGATGCGACGAATGTACAATTTAGTCCGCGTGAGTGAAACAGTGGAGTCTTCAACACTGACCATACACAAGGTGCAACCTAATCATTTCAACAGTCCTGCACCGACGGCAATGTCCATGTTGTCCATTAACAACATCAATTCGCATCAAGATCCTCCATTGGGGGAACACCCTGATATTGGGTAGGTGGAAGGTCCAGTTTTCATCCCGATTGACACCTCACTCTCCAATCATTGATGGACTTCCCGGTACATTGGGCAGCTTTGATGCAAGGGCCCGACGAAGATTGCGGAACTTAAGGTGTATGATGCCCTCATCGACACATGCTCCAGCTCAAATTCCAATCGTCATTAAGTTCAGTCGTAATTGGACCGATGAATAGCAATGTTCTGCTTAGAGGGATTGTAGATCTCTCTTACATATTGAACACGTCAGCACTGAAGATGGCGTCGTTTAGGAGTTTGACATAGAACCCCCCAGACCATCAATCGCCCCATGTAGGACCTTTACAATTTCCCATTCCGTACTGACGTACAAATTCTAAGGGTGGAGCGATGACACTTTCATGCACATCCTCCCCAATGGCATAGACGGGGCTCAAGTGGACATACTGTCGATGCCCATAGAAGAGGGAAATGTCATTAAATACACGGTTAGCATGCCGGCAACCAATTCACATATTGGCATCCCTCCGCGTGTGACTTACTATTGCCCGAGTGACATTCGTATCGCCCTTTGGAACTGTAGAGGCATTGCACACGCATCTTTCCTGCCCAATCCGTGTAGGTTACTTTATGTAACTAGGGCCCTCGTTATGATGGTGACAGATATTAGAGTGGGAGATGACAAGGCAAGGGAGATACTACAAAGAACTGCAATGAACCACGACTTCACAGCGCTCATTGGCTTCATCAGGGGCGTGTGTATCTTTAGGACTCATCCAAAGTGTTATTAGTGCCACATACGTTTTAACAACTGCAGTTACTTTCATCGTGAAGATAAATTTGTCAATGGCGCATTTCAATATTCATGTGCATATTCTGTCCACATTTTTTGCTTCCACGACCGCATGTCTCACCTCCTACAGTGACTACGCTTATGTGTCGTATTTCATTGAATGCTTGCAGGGAGTTCGGTAGTGCTGCGGAACTGACACCTACGCATGCTTCTACTACAAATTTCACTAGTGTTGCCTAGAGGGCAACCTCACATAGCTCTTCGTACACTCTGCATTGTCGTAGGTGGCCCGAGTTAACACTATCACTTTGGGGACATTATGTGTATGCACGAGTTTCATCTGATGTGCACTTGTAATTGTGCGTTGCCTATGTAATACCCCATCACACTCGTGACGTTCACATTGTTCTCCATGACTCACAGTTTATTTCTAATGCTGTTGTGCTTAAGTTATCGACCACACTCCCATGTAACCTTACGCGACACTCCCCCCTTCCCCCATTGTAACCTTAATGATCTGATTCATAAAGTGACTACAATTACCTAACTGTACACATAGATCTACCTGGGTGTACTTCGTTACATAATTGGGTAAACGTCGTACACGCATATTCAAAGTGAAGGTCAGGTGTAGGCAGGACACATGTTTTACGTGATCAACACACATAGGCAAAATGCGGGTTGGTGAATGAGATACGCAGAGCCCCATTATGCACCGTGCACACAAATCGCACGCATCGCACCTGTACTTTGAATTAAAGTCACTAATGTCAACGCACTCAACAAACTTACCAATACTAATACACACAAGCTAATGCACATTCATGCTTCACTGCGTACACTGCTATACGTTACATAGGCAGTGGGTGAGTCACGGTAGAATGTGGCCCAGTCCAGAACACACACAAAAAACAGCAAAACATGTATAATACACCTCATTCAGTCCAGACACGCCCAAAATTCCCTTCAACACTTGCAATCTGACGCAGTTTGTCTACCACGGCTTCAAGAGTGCATACACAAGTAATCATAGAAGTCATGATGGGTACGTATATGAGTTTCCTGATGGCAACACCTCTACATACTGGAGGTTGAACTTGGGTTTCACCTGATCCCAGAGCAGCAACGTGTATGGCAGTGTCCCCTAGACGTTGAAGAAGCCCCGAACTCCCTGCAATCATAACAGCCACTTAATCACAACGTATGACAGCTACGAAAAAAACTTACAATTACGTAACGTGCCATCACATCGTGCTTGTGCCTGTGACATAAGAACCATCGACAATATCCTCATTCTGGACAACATCACCTTTATAATTTGCATCGAAATCTGCTTGGGGATTACGACATGTGTGCCTTGTATGTCCGACTTTGCTACATTTTGAGGACCTAAACACTTTCTTATCCTAGGTTTCAGACTCTCTTTGCTTCGATGGCGGCCTACCCAAATGGTGCCCATTGTTCGGGGGTAATATGCACCTCTTGTAGTCGTCATCCAGTTCTTCCCCATTAACCACAACCCCTATCTTATCATCCACTTTTCCTATGTCGTGCATTTCTATCGGGTGAACAAGTTGGTTGTATATAACCTCATGGGTCGCACCCTTAGACATAGTTATAAACCCATAAGTTCGCCTTTGCTATCACAGCCAGAGCATGACAGCATGGAAGGCCTCGCATTTGTATTGCCTACAAGTGCAAGTCTGTTGCCCCAACTTAACTACCAATTTACGGTTGTTGGTCAACTTCACACTGTACTCGCCTAACATCACACTGTAACACTCTACAACTGTAATACAACCCATTTTCTGGTATATGTCCTCCAACTTCTGCTTTATTCTCTCACTACCCCATTCTTCCACTTGACAATGTCCTGCTTGTGCTTGTCCATCTTCCTCCCTAGCTTCTTAAGGTGGCCACTGACAAACCAAGGCACAGGCATCAGACTTAGTCGTCGCATTCAATTGTTCCAACTTTCTATGACATTGTTGTTCGTCCTGCCCCATCTTTCCTAGTGAACTTCGATGCACCCATTGCTCCAGCTCATTGTCCTCCACCCAGGAACCGAGCTCTGCCTTATAGCACCTCAGCTCCTCCAATGCGGCATTGTATTCCCTCATTGTTGGTGCGCAAGCCACTCTGTAGAACATTTCCTTCACTATCTGCTTTTTTGCTTTTTTGCGGATGCCACGCTTGGCTGCCTCCTTCAAGAAGTCTCCGTCAAGTGTCGTAGGCAGTAGCTATGGTACTCCTTTCCAAGCACTTGTGCGATCGCAGGGTGCCTGTCCGACATTATCACTAGCTTCAAACCCCCTAAACACTAAGCAACCATTTCCAAGAACCACACCCACTCTTCAATTTTCTCACCACACACTATGGCGTACATAAAGTTAAAAAGATGGTTGTCCACATCCAAGGTGTAGGCTGTAAGTAAAGTCCCCTTGTACGATCCGCTCAAATGGGTTCCATCGACAAAGAGTACGAGCCTACACCCGACCTTGAAGCCATTTACATTCGCAGCGTATGCCACAAACATCCCATAAAACCTGCAACCATTAACCCCACACTCTGCGACTGACACTGGGTTCACTCTCACTATTGCCGCAGACATCCAAGGGAGCAATTTGTAATGATCGACCGGCTTGCCAAGCACCATCATGCGCACGAACTCTCTCACCCGCCATGACTGCATGTAAGTGAGATTAATCCCTAGCTCCAACTCCAGATCTTGCATAATGTCTTTGGGAGAATAATCAAGACACATCCGCACTTTACCCTCAATAAGGTGCGCGAGAAGTTTAGCTCTAACGCGGCGTCTGCCTGAAATACCCATCTGACATGCTCCCCAATACTGTGTATATGCTACCCTCTAAAGTCTTTCAACGACATCACCTGTGTGTTCTTTCCGCCTCTTACATTGACATTCCTCGGGCAGTCAGCAGCATCACACCGGACCACAATTCGTTGCTTGCAATTCCTCTCAAACCGATAGTTGAAGTGGTTCGCTATTGCATATTTGCATCTCATTTGCCAAAATGCTTTCACAGATTGAAATATCTGCCCCTCCCCCTGATCAATTTCATCCATATGCTAAATGGTAACTTCGACCTTGCATACCAGATCGTGGCCACACATTATCATTGACATCATTCCCATCACCACACCCTTTCCTTTACGTTCCATCATCACAGCCTTTCTCAGGTGATTACTTATCACCTGCATCGTCTCGTTGAGCTGTTTCCTCATCACGTGCATCCTCTCATGCAACATATATCTCATCGTAATGTGACAATTCAATTATATCCCCTCCTACTCACAGCCTGCTCCGCGGCTGCTCACCTACTTCACTGTCGAACGACCAGCAGATCCAAGCACAACAACACATTAGCCATTAGTTTCCTTACCTTGCATTTATTACTGCACTTCATTACATAGGTCTTTGTTAATGCCCTACCTTTTGCCTCCTGCTTGGTTGCAGCCGCCTTCCCAACCCACTTCCACACCATCATGGCCATTTCTCCCACTTCTGCCGCATACCTTGCCATCATGACAAGCTCGCACTCTTCCTTTGCATACAGCAAAACCCTCCTGTGCCCGCCTCAGCGGACCTTCGTTCCCGCCCATTTATAGATACCCATGCTCATCATTACCCTTGAAAATCATCTTCACATCAGTGTCCCCCTCAACTGCCAGTAACATTTCCCTATCATATTTCAAATTGTACCAGTTTTTTCTCTGACATATCAGTCCCTGTAACCTCCTTTACCATTCGGATCACTTCCTCCACCCTCATTCCTTCCTTCACCACCATACATTTCCTTGACCCGCCCTCATATGTTACTTTCCCCCCTCCGCTTTGCGCCACCACCTCCCCTTTATAAAACATACATAACTATCTTCCTTCCATCGCCACCATCTCCTTCAACTGCAGCATGTACATCCACTGTTCGTGACTATCCCCATTACCAGCACCTTGCACCCCTTCCCGATCAACCCCCAACCTTGCACCCTGTACCCTGCGTATGACATGATCACAACATTTAGTCATGTAATACATTTGTGCTCAGCATTGGTGTAACACAATTACATGGTCACAACATTTATTCATGTAATACCTATGGTTTTACCTAACTAGTTCACTATGTCTACCACGGTATACGACCACGACACCATGTTCACAAGTACTACATTATTGACCTGCAAACCCACTAGCTCATACTTTCACACCATCATCACAAATGTTCATAGCACCTTCCCCCAGCCCATTACAAAAAACTAAACCATAACCCAACCCGTACTACCTGCCCCACCAATTACTCAAACTACCATTCTCTGACTTCCCCAATGATGCCCAACCCTCACTACATTTCATTTTCATTACATGTATGCCACAACGCGCCCACCTCCCTGGTCTACAAACAACATAATTGTAGCACACATAAACACCACACAAATACAGTTCACACTAACAACAATTGCAACAACGACCACAAACTAGTTACAGTTCAACATAATTGACTACCACCTACCACGCTGTGCGTTCTGTATACCCAGCTACTTGTCCCTGTCTACCCATAACCATATACTCCATCACTGTCATACTACGTGCTTGCATTCTTACGTACAAATATTATCTTTATGCCTCTATTGTCGTCGTCGTATATGCCATTTCACAGGGTTAGATTGTATACCCAACCAAGTCCAATGTCTACCACGATTGACACGTGAAACCTTGCTGTGTATTCCAAAATGCATGCAAATGTGCTTATCGTTGAGCACTTTTCCCAACGCATACACCATTGAAATGAAGGAAAATTTTCCCCAATTCTGGGCATTCACACGACAGAGTACCATCTTCAGCACCATACACACTAAATAATCAAACAAGATCTACAAATTCCTTCACATACTTCACTTAATTACAATCACGTACCTTCAATTCACCCTTAATAAACCATCTTCTCAGCTCCACCATGTGTTCTTGCAAGGCCCTGTGCAAGCCCCTTTGTGTCTTCCTATTCCAGCACTGTTCCTCCTCACCAGCTCCCCAACCACCCCTCCTTCCGCCATCCCTTCGCCGCACTGCACTTTTTCTTGCTGACTTTCTCCATTGCTCTTCTTCTCCATCCCTCTCTGTAGCTCTTCTTCTTCATACTTTCGCTGTTGAAGGAACCCTAATCTTTTCTACAATGTTCGACTTGTGAATGGGAAAGGCAGCTTCACATTCCTCTCTCCTAAACTACTTCACTCTCTCTCTCTCTCTCTCTCTCTCTCTCTCTCTCTCTATCGTGACAATGACAACCCCTACTTCACCATGGGTATTCTCGTAATTTTGCCTCTACTCACATTTTCCGCCACTTCATTTTCCCTCCAAAACCAACACCAACTTGTTGGGAAAAAAATGAGTCTGTAGCCACCCATTTAAACAATTACTGCCTTGCAAACTAACAATTAACTATCATTTCACAATTAACAAATATGCCCACAACGCATCCACCAAAAATCCTCTTAAAAGGAGCCGAGGAAATTCCAATCAATATATATAATAGAGTGACACGTTAAAACCCCAAAAAAATTTCTCGCCTCCTACATACTGTATCTATCTTCTCTCTCAAATTCAATCTACTTTATGTTTCCTACATACTGTATCTATCTTTTCTCTCAAATTCAATCTACTTTATCTCTCTACACTACGACACTCAACTGAAGAAACCTCATTTACTTTCTCTCCTGGGCTTAAGTCACCACAACACTCCACTCAAGAAACTGCATTTTGGGTCGATGATGGTCGGCGTCGCCAAAGTGGAACTATAGAGCAAAAGTCATGGTCGTCTAGGTGTGGGAAGTGAGCAAATATAGGCTGTTTAGTGGGATTTCCTGGTTTGACCGCAAGCTAGTAAGAAAAGAGTCAGAGTTTTTAATAAATTTTATTTTATTGCTTTTTCAGTTTCCACCACCTTAATATAGGTTGTATTTTATTTTTTTTTCCAGAAAACAATACTTAGTTCTTCGACCAGTTGATGAAGGGTATCCAACATATATTTGGGCCTTTTGAAGGGTCCATGTGCCCTATTCATAACTACTTCTAAATAGTATATTAAAATTTCTTTAGGTCCAAGGGCGTTCATCTACACCCCGATACTACACAAAGATCCACCCCTGACTACTTCCATTGAGAGATCTTACAGCAATTACTTGTCATTTTAATTACTTCACCTAGGAAGCTGCGTCATCATGCTAGCTTCCCAGCTGCTAAGCCACAGTTTTTTAAACATTGGAAGTCACGCTCGAAAGGATTGATACTAAACCACAAATACAAGCTAACACTGAACAGTCACTTCGTCCGACGAAATAAACCGCAATAATACAAGTTGTCCGCACATAGGCTGATTGAGGTTTTGTTTAGGAGTCTCTTAATTCGAAGACTTGAAACATAGCATCCTCAGCTGGCTTTATGAAAGGCTTCGCTGAACACATGCATGCCTCAGCTGTGTGAAGGTTTAACTCACGAAATTGTATACACCTTTACCACTTTGGATGTGTCGCAAACGACAAGGTTCTCAGAATCAGCAGGGGTGGTGCAGAGCCCGTTTACCTGCCAGGAAAACGACACAAGCTTTTGAAGTGTGAAGATTTGTATCAAACGCAATACAGGAGAATAGTTTGCTACTCAAGTTATGGATACGATTCAGTTGTGGACAAAACAGCCGGAAAAAGTTCGAAACAGGAATCCAGATCCCAGGAGATTTGAGTCTTCCCAGAAATAGATATGGTCTGAACTGATGGAAGTTTCTCGAAGATAAAGCCTGAGCACGAAGGTATCCTTACTTTTTTCTGCACACTGATGCTGAACGCAACATCCGTTCCTACACATGATTGCCCGTCCTCAACTGATTGAGACCAATCCCAGACCTTCACTGATTTGTCGTTTCCTCCAGAAATTATGAACTTTCCCCTCTCCCCAAATGACGAAAATATCCTGAAGTTTAATTTAAACAAAGTGAGCATCTTAGAAAGATGGCAAGATGTGCCTAACATGTAATCTACTTACACACATGAGGCAGCAGCAGTATGACCTCCACGTCTGTAATCCAAATGCAACCTTTTCCCCACATTTTGTTTCAGAGTACCAGCACCTGCACCTGCCCCTGCACCTGCGCCTGCAGTAGTATTTTTTGACTTCGTTTCAGAATTTTTCCGAGCTTTGGTGGCCGGTTTTGATTTAACAGCATCAAGCTCAGACTCAAGATTGATCAAGCTGACAACTCCGTCTCCCCTTGCAACAGCGCATGCCTTCCCCAAATTGCTCAACATGTCCATTTCTGGAACAGCTATAGCATGAATGAAAGCCGGGTTGTAATACTGTCCTGGAGTTTCCCTGTCTTCCCTGTTTCCTATAACATTTTTTGGCTGACATTACAACTAAAGTGTCACAAGAGACCATGGAAACCTTAACTGAATGCAAATAATAGATGGCTAAATAAAACATATTAGTCAATTATGCAGCTTATAGACAAGCAACAATTTCAGAACTTGATCCAATGTAATCGAAGGAAAATGCAAATAAAGTCGGAGATTTTATTTTTGATGCAATATGATTATGCACAAGTCAAGCCAGAAACAATATCATTACACACGAGCCAAGCCAGAAACAATCATCCGACAATACAATGTTTGACAGCAGAAACTATTGGCTCTACTGAAATTGAATGACACAAATAGCATACTCACAAACAGAAACCAGAACCTCATGGACAACAATCCAGGGACTGCAATTCCCAAAAATCTTGTTTTTGGCCTACTCCTTAATCATACTTGTCCAACTGAGCAACAAGCTTTGGGCCAAGCAGATTGAACAAACATTTCATTCCAATACTAGTCAGCAATAGCAGTTTAATTTTACTCCTGGCTACAGGTGTCGCTGAGCTGAGCCCCCTTGCAACCCTGCTCACTTTTTGGCTTGCCAAGCTTGGCTCAGGCTCGAGCTAAGATTGTTTGGTTATCTGCGCTGAGCTTGAGCCTTATGAATCTAGGCTCGTGAGCTCACCGAGCCTAAATGAGCTAAGTCAATGAGCCGAGCTAACAAGCCTCACGAACTTCCATGAGCCATCTTAATAAACAAATATTAGGACTTTGAATAATTAGACTTTTTATGTGAGAATAATTACTTTGATTGAATAACTACACTTGGCACACGCTGTTACAATAATATGGTGTGCTTTAACCTCCTAATCAGATAAGGCGTAAATCCAAAACTTCTACAGGATCTGCTAGTGCTTGCATGGCAAAAATACTTGCAAATTTTAGGGAGGGGGGTATGTGAAGTAGAAATAGGAATCTAAAAAGTCCATTGACCAGCGACAAATAACTAATAAATAACTGAAATAATAAGATGGGATGAGGATAAATTCTATACCAAAATCCACAACGAGCAATGATCGTCCATTGGAGAAATCCCACAAGATCATCCTTGAATCAAAACCGCCGCTAACAACTGCTAATCAGCAGACAAATGAGACAAAGTTACCGAGAGTCCACGGTACATGAGGATGCTTGAAACAAACTACAAGCAATGAAGCCATACGGTTGTATCGACTAATCAAGATATGTTATTCTTCCGACAAGCTTTGAGCACCGTCATTTGTCTTGTAGTTGATACTAGAAAATACATTAGCCCACATGTGACAGAAAATAAAACATAAGACAGACCAACTGTACACGTCACACCTATTTCCCCTGGAACCCTTAGATTTCATATCAAGGACTCATGTGTTGGGAATCGTAGAATCCGATGTGGACAACAGCATGTCACTAGGGCCAAAAAGCAAGCAAGTTTATCGGAAAATGTGTGAGTTTGATGCTATTGTATGTGCTTGCGTTGATCACTTGTGGCAAAATCCAAGTAGAATAGCCAATGTATCCTCCCCGTTGACTTACCCTTCCCCCCCCCCCCCCAAAAAAAAAAGAAAGAAAAGAAAGAAATCAACCAAGAGAAAGGAGGGGAAAGAATAAAATTATGTAACAACATACCACGAGTGTGCTTTTGATGACTTAAAATCTAAGAACTCTGGGGCCGAACATTTTATTTTATCAGTACAAAGATGCCAGTGCAGGCCATCGATGCAAGATTTTTAGAATTCCATTGTGATGCATTGATGAAGTTTCCCAGGTAGCAAGAAAAGAAAGCAAGACGATCATCTTGTATAAGAATTGCATAGTTCCATTAAACCATTGAATTTTCAAAATTTTACGTGATTTTCTGATTCAATTTTAGGGTTTAGGTTAATTTAATTGAACATATTAGCATTATTATTGTTTAGGAAAGTATAGTTTAGGAACAATGTTACGCCATTTTCCATTTCTTGTTAGCCCATCGCCCACAACCCCGGTAGTGGGGTTTTCATTGACCGGGCTGTCCCAGTGGTGGACATACGTGGTGGTTGGACTGATTTGTGGTAGTGGCCATGGTGGAAGGGGTGGGAAGTTTTAAGTTATAAAGAAAGTAAAAGAAATAAATAAGGATATAGTCGTAATTTCAGGACAAAATTGTGAGCAAATAATAAGGTGAAGGTACATAAAAATTAAGTCAAAATAGACAACATTTGAAAAATCAATATCACGAGCCTCGAGTACCTATATTACAAACTCATTTTATGTAGGTTATAACCTTTAATGACAAGAAATCAGAGCAAATTCCCTTCTAACAAGACTCAACCGAATTTACATCCTTGATGACATGATCAATTACATACTCAAAAGTAATATGACAGCTTATGGATGATGTAAATGTCATTGTGAGCACTGAAACCAAATAAATCTGTATCACTACATATAGAAGATCTTTTGAATTGTCAATGGGAGCTCGACATCATGAAGTCTTACCATCAAAATACCCAAAGCCAAGGATATTGTGGACATTCTTTAAGGGGCCTGGATATCCACCATATTAAGTAATTTGCTAGGGATTTTGTATAATCAAAATGATTGAACTGGCTTTTATGTCATCCCTTTCTCCATTCGAGTCAGCAATACCAAATCCAAATGCATATAACAAAAATCCACCTATGTATGGTGTTAGAATGTGATTACCCCTAAAATACACAGATTTTGTTTCCGTTAGGATCAAGCATACTCTCTAGAAGTTGATGATTGCTCCCTACCTAGAGAAGAAGATAAGGCATGTTGCTCTAGTCACTATAATCCGAGCTTAAATAACTGTCCGCTACAATTGAGCAAGTAATTGATATCTTAATTCATTTCTAAGCTTCCAAAGGAGCTTGCATCGCCTGGCTAGTGAATGCCTATAATCTGTCATCAGTTTATCACAAGGGAGTTGCCCATATGGGAACATACGTCACCAAGTGCTTGTGCGTTCCAGGCAACTGTGGACAACAGTCAGACAGCTAGTTTTTTTTTAAAAAAAAAAAAAAAAACACCTTGAATACAACCCAAAATTAGTGGATAGTTTGTCATGACATTTTCAGAAAGAAAGTGGGCCCCAACTGATACACTACATTTAAGAGAGAAATCATGAACCAGCAATTAAAAGCAACAACTACATTACAAAACTTGAATGCATGTCCAAGGATGTGTATCAAGCCATGGATATCTGCTTCAGTGTGTATTTATGATAATAAGGGCCAAACAGGTCAGTTACAGGCTAGCAAGATAATCCATACCCTTTCAAAAACCATAAAATCTGCCCCATTTAAAACCCGGTTAGATGTTAAAAATTTGGGGGGGGGGGGGATTAGGTTTGCGGTGGGTGAAAACCAGTATGAGTATGGGCATAAATACAAATTATTTTGTCTATAAGTACCTAAATAAAACCCACATACATGGGTATGGCTATGGGCATGATTTTGAAACACCTAGTTGGTATGAGTATTGGGATGGATATAAATTTTGAAATGGGTATGGATAAGGGTACAAAAAAACTCACGTCATACCCACCCCATTGCCAGCTCTAGTGAGATCAAGTGGAGTTCATGTTCAAGTCGAACCTAGCTCGTTCATTAAACGGGTTAGAAATCTCAACCTGTACGCATTTATTCTTTAAACAGGTAGACCTGAAATTCAACCAATTTACCTATTTAATACAAATGGGTTAGGTTCAGATTATCGGGTTACCCATTTACCCACTTAACAATTCAACTAAAGTGAAATTATGAAACCTTATAAATCAATCTTTTGAGTTTCATATATCATCAAAATAAAACCATTGTCCACAACCCACACACAAGGATGGGCTTGACTAGACCCTACATTTTCAAAACTCCCCCCAAAAATTAAATGGCAATTTGGTAAAATAGTTAACCTGCTTAACTCATTTAATTAAACGAGTTAAATAGGTATTTTTTTCATGTAAACATTCTCCACCTGAATCTAACCTAGTCAGTTAAATGTGTCAGCTCATTCAATGAAACATGCTGAAAACTTCTACCCAAATCCACTTAAATTCGTGTTCGATTCGGGTTGGTAATCGTGTTTGGTCAGTTTTTTCCAACTCTAATAATAAGTGATCGAACATTGGATCCAGGCAGGGAGACGTCACGGTTTTCATTTTTTTTTTTTTTTGGTTTTTTTTTGGAGGGGGGTGTTGTTAACTACAACAGCATGAAATAACCACAATAACTCAAAGTCAACATAAGTTCACTGCATGTACCTTCCCAAGGCTTCCAAGGAAGGAATTTCACGCTGCTACATATCTGGACATGTGAGGTCAAGGTCAAACAAGCTTTTAGCATTCTCTACTTAGGCAGTTCCTCCTAACCAAAGTTCATACATTACACATAAAGAGTTGACTGCTGGGATGCATAAAACCAAGCAGCCAATGGATTCAAGTAAAAAGCAGAAGGATACATTTGCATGGCCAGATCTCAATGTTTTGAAAGGGCGGCACTGTTGGATATCAATTATCTGTCAGACACTAGAGTCAAAATCTGAATCACAGATGTGGAATAAACTATCTTAGCTATTTTTAGCAAGACAGCTTCTAGTAACAGAAGACACATGACATCATATGATATCATATGAAGTAATTCGCATACGAGATGATATTTGCATGCAACTAAGAATGTTAGAAAGGTGAGACCCTTTCCAAGACTTTTAAAATAAAACCTTGCTTTGAAGCATAATTTATGTCATTTGCTCACAAGTCATAATATTGGTTTTCATCAAGAATCAACTCTAAGCCATCATCTTTTTACAATTGTAATGGACGAGCTTCATAAGGAGATACAAGAAGAGGTACCATAATGTAGTTAAATGTTAACGATATGGTCCTAATCAACAAGAGTAGAGAGGGGTTAACGGTAAGCTGCAGATATGGCAAGAAACTCTGGAGTCAACAGTTTTAGATTGAGTAGGCTGAAGACTCAATGCTTAGAGTGTAAATTTAGCAAGAGGGAGGGCAAGACAATAAGAAAAGTGACTATTGAAGATATTGCAATACCAAGGGCGGAGAAACCTAGGTAATTGGGATCTATCACACATGGTAAAGGCGATATTCATGAAGACATTATTCACCATATAAAAGTGAACCGGGGGGGGGGGGATGGAGAGATACATTGGGAGAGTTGTGTGATAAAAGATACTTAATTTTTGAAGGGAAATTTTATCGTAGGGTAGCCACACTCACCTTGTTGTATGGCTCGGAATCAAGAACACTAAGTCCAAAGGACAATGGTTACGAAGATGAGGACAATCTGCTAGATGTATGGCCATACAAGGCTGGATAGGATAAGTTGATGGAGACCATCAAGCCCACTCTCCTACGCTCCTTTCTCAGCTCAACGAAGACTCTACTAAGCTCAAGGGGGTCAAGGAAGTGGCTAAACTTTGCAGAACAATCATGGCAATGCCCGACGAGTTGGCGCCGGATTCATTCAATCATAACTCGGTCTTTGTAACTTGTTTTGTGCAAGATTTGGTGGACCCACGGCTTGAGGGCCCACATAATATTTTAGCCTAAGATGTTAGCTTTCTAATAAGTCCAACCATGCTAAAATTGGATCTCATTTGGTTGGGCGACAAGAGACCTCAAATGCCCAATGTCCAGGCGCAGGCCAGTCTGAGCAGTCTTCATTGTTTGGGCCGTAACTTTCAAACGGCTGGTCCAAATTGGGCAAACTTGTGCTTCCTGGAAACTACACATCCAGGGCTTTCCAACAAGCCCAAAATCACGCAATTTGGCCCAATAAATCGCGAGATATGGTCGTCCAAAGTCAGAGCTGCTGCAAGGGTGTGAGTGCATTAAAGAATGAGGATGTTTGGTGTTCCCATTCGGTTCATGAACCTTTTCAGCTGCATTTGGACGTGAGACCCTTCTTATACCAGGGGGTTAATGTAATTTATACAGCCAAGGAGTTGTAGCATCTCAAGGAACTCATCTTTTCCCCTTCCCCTTGATTATTTGTAACCGACACATTAATGTGTCCTTTGGTGTGCCCTATGTTTATTTCTTGTAACTTATGTCCTTTCATTTGTGTTGTTCTCTACTATAAAAGGGGCTAGGCGTGTGGGTTGAAGGTTCATCAGCTTGTACTCCAATTTCAAAGTAATACTAAGCCTTTGAGTGTTCTCTAGTGTGCTTGCTTGAAATCCTAGTTCTATATCTTAAGGTTGGCTACCTTAAGTGGTGCTCTAGGCTCTTTTTACTCTCCTAGGTGGTGAATCTTCTATATCCTAGATTGGGTAAAAAGAATAGCCCAAGACTAAGGCTTGCGTGGCTCCCAAGTGGGATTATCTCAAACCAAAGTCTTGATTTATCCTCCCTTCACCGTTACCTTCGCTCCTTCATCACCCCCACTCCAAAGTGACCAAATTCAAAGAATAAGGGTAGGATGTGGGGGTGACGAAGGAGCGAAGGTAAAGATGAAGGGAGGATAAATCAAGACTTTGGTTTGAGATAATCCCACTTGGGAGCCACGCAAGCCTTAGTCTTGGGCTATTCTTTTTACCCAATCTAGAATATAGAAGATTCACCACCTAGGAGAGCAAAAAGAACCTAGAGCACCACTTAAGGTAGCCAACCTTAAGATATAGAACTAGGATTTCAAGCAAGCACACTAGAGAACACTCAAAGGCTTAGTATTACTTTGAAATTGGAGCACAAGCTGATGATCCCTCAACCCACACGCCTAGCCCCTTTTATAGTAGAGAACAACACAAATGAAAGGGCATAAGTTACAAGAAATAAACATAGGGCACACCAAATGACACATTAATGTGTCGGTTACAAATAATCAAGGGGAAGGGGAAAAGATGAGTTCCTTGAGATGCCACAACTCCTTGGCTGCATAAATTACATTAACCCCCTGGTATCAGAAGGGTCTCATGTCCAAATGCAGCTGAAAAGATTCATGAACCGAATGGGAACACCAAACATCCTCCTTCTTTAATGCACTCACACCCTTGCAGCAGCTCTGACTTTGGACGGCCATATCTCGCGATTTACTGGGCCAAATTGCGTGATTTTGGGCTTGTTGGAAAGCCCTAGATGTGTAGTTTTCAGGAAGCACAAGTTTGCCCAATTTGGACCAGCCGTTTGAAAGTTATGGCTCAAACAATGAAGACTGCTCAGACTGGCCTGCGCCTGGACATTGGGCCTTTGAGGTCTCTTGTTGCCCAACCAAATGAGATCCAATTTAAGCATGGTTGGACTTATTAGAAAGCTAACATCTTAGGCTAAAATATTATGCGGGCCCTCAAGCCGTGGGTCCACCAAATCTTCCACAAAACAAGTAACAAAGACCGGGTTATGATTGAATGAATCCGGCGCCAACTCGTCGGGCATTGCCATGATTGTTCTGCAAAGTTTAGCCACTTCCTTGACCCCCTTGAGCTTAGTAGGATCTTCCTTGAGCTGAGAAAGGAGCGTAGGAGAGTGGGCTTGATGGTCTCCATCATAAGTAATGATGTAATCAGAGAAAAGGTAATAGTGGCACCAATATAGGATAATATGACTAGGGAATCTAGACCAAGATGATTTGGGCACATCACGAGAAGATAACCCAACCCATGAAGTGTGAGATGATTGACATCCATGGTTATAAAAAAGGTAGAGTTAGAACCCCCCCCCCCCCCCCAAAAAAAAAAGGGGAGTTGGAATGAGATGATTAAAATGCATATAGTTTACTGGCAAGTTTTGGAGGACATGACTTAAAATAGAGGTTTCTGGATATCTAGAATTAGCATCTTATATCTTAAGTAGCTAGCCCTTTTGTTTCCCCTCCTTATCTTTTAAACAAGTTGCACGTAAATGATGTTGGGATAATATTGCAAATTGGCCGCTACCTACTTGGCTGTTTGTATGCATCACCTATTCTGTCTTGTGCACTCTTTAGGAAAAGATTTCTGTTAACCCAAAAGATTTCACATAACCAAAATAGTTTCAAATTTTTTTTTCTACCTTTGTACGTTTATAGGAATCAGTCTCTCTACTAGCATTATCCTAGTAGGGTCAAGGTGCCTGCATCTGTTCTCCCCAAACACGGTTGAAGTGGGACCCACGCTGGGGGTGTTTCGTGATCTTATTTAAAAATATTATGGTTTCTCATTTCTACTGGTACTTTGATTGGCATTATGAAGGCTCTATACCTACAAAAAACTGGTCTATGAACCTTGTGATTCATCTATTATTGAATATTGATTGAATTAAGCAAAAATATTATGATTTCCTTCCCTTCTTCTTCCCAATCTTCCCTCTTCTCTTCTAAATTTCATTTTTCCCTTTACTCTTCTGATTTCTATATCAACATGGCTTTGTTCCTAAACCCTCCCCCTCCCCCATTACAACTGCACATTTGTCACCCCCCCCCCCCAAAAAAAAATCACAATATCCACCATCACAACTGTTACCTGCCCTGTCAAAGCCAAATATCTACCACAGCCCCCCCCCCCCAATCATAACATCATCTCAAGCCTCCACTCCTGTCATAGCTAGTTCAGCCACCGAGAGTGGTGATGAACTTGAATATAGTGGGAAAACAAATAACCAGGTCTTTTATTCGGTCCATGACCCAAATATTAACTAACATGTGTGATCTAGCCTAGGAGCCTCTCCAAGAGGTTCTCGTAAATTTAAAAACTTAACTAGCGACAAGGATATTACTATTTTTTTTCTGTGGCTGATTTTTAAGAACTAGTAGCCCATGACCTAGCGAGGCTCCCCAAGAGTATTAAAGATACCCCAAAGATTTTAAGATTTTCAACTAGTGGGAATCCCAAAGGAATATAGCTACGGAAATCAAAGTCGCATCATACTATCACCGCATAGAGATCAGAAAATGAAGCTTAAGCTAAGGAATGAGCGTAGCTTCACAATTATCACCGTCCAGACTATGAAAATTTGAGGAACATGACCCATATGGATCCATCTTTCCTATCCAGCTAAGTCAAAGGCAATATTCTTCAGATGAATGAAGGACATTGCAAAAGCAACAGGATGCAAGCATCAAGGACAGAATTGTACCAGATAACACAAAATGCACACATTTGAAAAGCATAAGAGGTATCTTGATCAGGTGTACCTTCACATCACCGCTGTCATCTGCAGCAGCAAGAAAGGATGACTTTGAGTTGCATGATATCTGCACATGAAGAGGACCAGAACCAGTTTAGTGCAAAAGTGTGCTTCAGCATGCATGCTCCTTTTGCTCATAGTTCTGATATAATTTAATTTATTTAGATGAAATTACTGAAGACAAAGGCACTCTCAAGGGTTACTAGCTTTCATCGCATACCCTACAATTACAAACATAGAATTGAGACATCTTATTATTTGAAAGGCATTGTCATCAACTATTAAATAAGAGGCATTTAGAGATATTCTTTCATAATGTTATCATACAAAGCAACAAGTGAAGTCTTCCTATACAAATAATCCTTTTGGTTTGCCTACAAACTAGTCCTGTAAAACAATCCAGGAAAACAGCAGGATCATGTGTATTACTCAGAAGATAAATCACAATATCTATATTATCTTTGCATAAGAAACTAGAGAATCATCACAGTGGGACTATGGTAAATGAACAAGACAAATTTTCCATGTCAATTTAGAGCAAATATTTAAATAAAATATGCACACCATAAGTTCGCGAAATAAAATCATTACTTCCATTTATTATTTTGGATACGACCCCATTCAAGATGATGAACATCCTTAATTATGTCTGCCGTGTGAGAGATCCCTTTTTGATTCCAACTCATTTTGTTCAATGTATCTCTGTTCAGCTTATGACAACAAATTAGTGATATTTTTATAAATTAAAACTGGCTTGTTTGCATAAGTTTTGATGTTGAACCACCCGAAGCCATAGCTTAATTGCATCATATACTGTCCATCCAAGCACTTTCTAGAAAGGGTACTGCACATACACATTCTCCACATACACATTCTCCATATACGGGCGAGGGAGGGAAATTTTATTTTGTTTGGAATTTGGGTTGCACTCGTTTGTAATAAGCTGCCTATGTAGCCTTTTTTATAAGGGATTATTCCTAGACAATTTTTTTTACATTATTTATATTGTTTTTGGATGGGATTTATTTTGGTTAAATTAATGACCATTTATTCTAGGATTTGTTATTTGAACTTTTATTAAGGCGAAGTTAATACAGAATTCTGTTCAGTTTACCCTTCGATGTCAGATTTTGCATCTTTATGGCTAAGTTCTATGTTTTTCAGTCATTCGATTATTTTTCTCATAAGCTTATGAACTTGATCCTTGTTGGGGTCGGTTGACCAGTTACTTTATTATTCCTTAATTGCACTCAATCAAAAAAAAAAAAAAAAAACTTATCATGTATAGGTTCCCTATGTGCCCTTAGTGGGATGAAATCAACATAGTTCTCAACTTGGTATTGAGAACTTCTTCCTGAGTCAACTAGGAGGGGGAAGTTCAATAAGTCTTTATTTGGTCTATTTTGTATACGTGGGAATTTGAGAGGGGCAGTTCAGATTTTTACAGAGTTTATTCTTGATTTTTCTATTCTGTACTACCTAGGAAAAGAAAATTTGGCTTTTTGTGAAAGGAGGGGGTGACAATATGGCTTTCCCTGAAGGAGAAAATTTGACTTATTTACGCTTATCATGGATAGCTTTGAAAATCTCATAATAGTCCTAAAATTTTTAAGACGCCTAATTTTAAAGTGAAGGTGTCAAATTTGTCTCATTATCTTGCCTTCCCAATGTGAAAAATGCAAGGAGCTAGGAGAAGAGAAATAAAGAATAATGGCATAATTTTTTTAAAAAAAAATTTGTCCACAGGTTGCAATTTTAGATTAAGATAATTTTACGGTATTTTAGGAGTTATTTTTAGGAGCAGAATCTTATGAGAAACAATCTTATGGGAAACAAAACAGAAATAACCTTTCTATTTTATTTTGATTCCCATAGGTCAGTTTAGGATATTTTGAAGTCTATCTTTATTATTTTATGCACTGGAATTAAGACATAGTTAAGGCTTTAGGGTTAGCTTCTATCCCAAAGTTTCCGAGGCTATATAAGCATTGTTAGGTGTTGTTTGGAGGTAATAGGAATAAAATCAAAAAATATCCACCAGTTCACTGCTTTCTTTGGCCATGTAGGATTCATTGTTGCGCGAAGTGGATCACATTGTTTTCTTAGATGGATTCTTATGTATTCTATCTTTTATTTATGGCTCTTTCTTTTATTTTTCCCATATCTATTATCAGAAAATCTACAAGATTCTAAAGGCAAACACTAAATTCCCAAATTTAGCCACCATAATCTTGTCCTGCATCACTCCTTTCTTAAATTTCTTGCCTTTGAAAGCAACGACTTAAATGAAGATCCCATAATCAAATGAAAAGCATTTGTTAGTCATATGATATTAGTCGGTGGCTATTGTAAAGAGCTCTAGTCACTATTCACTTTTTTTTGGATCAGTACTATTCACTAATTTTTAACTCTAGTAACTACCATTAGATAATAAAATCAAGTCTCGTGATATAATAACTCTAGCATTGCATGATAATATCAACTACCATTAGACAATAAAATCAAGTCGCATGATATAATAATACTATAAGAGAAATGAAGGAAACAGATTAGAAACTATACTAAGTAGCAAACGAATAGAAGTAAACTATCACCTGGTGTACAAATCAAACAACATTGATATACCACATGGCTAAAAGCCAAGGAGCACGAGGCCGACTACCAAAGAATTATAACCCTAATCTTAGACTTCTAGGAACTCATACAACAACAACAACTCCCAGTGTGGGTCCCGCTTTCGCGGGGTCTGGGGAGATCCAACTGTAGGCAACCTTACCCCTACCGGTATTCCTACCCATAGAGAGGTTGATTCCTTAAGACCCACAAAACAGTTTTTTTTTTTTGAAAAGGTTTATAGAGAAAACGATTGAAAACCAAAAAACCAAGGAGGAGAAAATGTGCCGGAGAGCAAAATAAATAAGGAGTAGACTTCTAGGAACTCATATCATGAGTAATATCCTCTATAAATCACAAATGTCTCGTATATAGTTTGATCACCTCCATCGACTTTTCATTGGTCTCCTTCACCTCTCTTACATTTCGAGAGTCAAAGTTGTTACACAACATGCGTGCCTCCATAGTTACCAGAATTGCAGTTCACTCAGTTCATGAAACGACGTACGAGAACACAGAACACTCCCCCCCCCCCCCAAAAAAGGGGGGGGGGGACAAAAGAAGTAGGCCACTGGGACATTTTTTGGAACTGAATTCATAATTTCAGAGCGTTCATGAAAATAAATTTTTAACTTTAATACAATGTTTTATTTTTTTAAATCATGTGTCCTTAATGTTTAAAATCGACCACTTCAAATAAATGAGGCTCGTTCTTTGTGAAGAAAACCCTCTTCTTGGAAAACGAAGCAGTACTAAAGCTTGTTGTTTTAACTTTAAACCTTTCATCTTTTCCTTCCTGATAAATAGGTGGTTCCCAATCCCTTCTCAGTTCCCAATAATTCTTGTTTCTTTTTCATTTTCTATTTGAACTAGGTAAATATGAGGTAGTTGAAAAGGTAAAAGGCCAAAAACTTTAACTTTAATCCATCTTTTACCAGCGGCTCTCTTTTGAACCAAAAACTGTTCTTTCTATCTCCTCCATTTCTGATCTCTCCCTTCCGAATCAATTGTCCCCATAGCTGGAAATCTGAATTGCAAAACTCAAATGTTTGTGGTAAGTTTGCTCATATTTGTTTTTGTTATTAACTTAATCGAAGTTATGCCTTCAAAAATTTTAAAAAAAAAAGGTCTCCCTATTCTCCTTCCTTTTCAACCCTTCAATCCTCTATTATGCTCTTAGATATGGGAATCGCCAAGTTATGCATTCTGGAACTCGTTTGTCACTGTTCTGGTACGTAAATGACCAATGTTCTAGCCGAACATTCCAAAACGCAGAATGCCGAGGAGGTGAGCGATCCTGGTAACTATAGGTGCATCTACACTCCTTCAATGTGGCCAAACCACATCAGTTTTGCTTCCATCATCCTATCCTTTATTGACAGCACCCTACCGTTTCTCTAATCACGTCATTCATCAGCTTGTTCAATCATGCATGATCACACATCCACCCAGTCATTCGTATTCGTATCTCTGTATCCATCACCCTATGGACTTGAGTCTTCTTAATTGGCCTCTGAGTCTTACAACAAGCCTACTGAACCACCATTTGGTGAACACACCTTTTAACCTACCCAAATTTCTTATCACACGACATCCACTAGGGGTGAGTATGAATTTTGGGTACCCAAGAACTCGACCGAAACCAGTCAAACGGCTCCAGTTGCAGTTCCTAAAAATTAGGAACCAGCCCATATGGTCTTCGGTTCCCCGTGTTACTATGGGTAATCAGGAACAAGAACCGAAACTGAGAATCAGTGTCTTGGCAGGTATAATGAGATTTTTCGTAGATTTTTTGTACTTGTAAGAACTTTTTATGAATTGTTTTTAGACTTTAGGTTGTCAATTAGAATGTTAATCAACAAACAACAAACATTTTGTTATTTTTTTGTACTTGTAAGTAACTTCCTTAGGAGTATCCATCTTTTTATATTTTTTCATAAGTTTACAATAACATCTCCTTAATTTCTTTTATATTTTGTAAATTTTAAAACATTTGGGCTTCTAATTTTCAATCTTAAGCTTTAGACTTGAACATATCAAACATCTACACCCCTAGAAGGGGGGGAAATTCAAGACTCTAGTTGAAAATTTTCAAATTTAGGCAAAGAGGGCACCCAAAGTTGGAACCAAGGTTACCAGAACCGAACCGGTCAGTGAACCAATTAAGCTAGTGGGCCAATGGTCATATCGGCTCAACCGGTTAGATCGGATAAAACCTGTAGTCCACAATTTCTCGAATGACATCCATGTAATTGTGTATGAATATGAATTTTAGGCATAAACGTATAAGAATAAAAAAAAAGGGAGGCAGCCCAGTGCACAAGCATCCTGCGTTCACGCAGGATCCGGAGAAGGGCCGCACCCCAAGGGATTAATTGTAGGCAGCCTAACCTGACTTTGTTAGTGGCTGATTCCACGGCTCGAACCCGTGACCTTTTGGTTACAGGATAATCAAATTTATATTTACCTAATTTGAAGATTGCATATTGAAGTTTTAGGTAAAAAAGTATCATATTCCAGATATCTATTATATTTATCCATATGAGGCCTTATACATTAAAATATAAACACTAAGGACCAGAAAAATAACACCCACTTTAGGGGAAGAAATGTCCTTTGTCTGAAACCTAATGAATTATATTTTTTTTTTGGGGGGGGGGGTCATGATAATGGATTGAAAACAATGGCAAAGCCCACCAGCTAGTTGCTTAAAAAAAGCTTAACTCAGTATAGTGAAACCAGTAACTAAATTAAAAAACAAAAAAAGATTCCTTTACATTACAAAGAAGAGTTGTAGCAGTGTGGAAGAGGAGTGTTAGCATTTGTTATAGCTAAGCAATAGGTGAGGTCGCGTGTTCGAAGTTTACCAAGGAAATTTTTTGGTTGAAAATTATTGGTGCAGGCAGGACTATAGGTTAAATCGGCTCAAAGCACCGATTTGACCAGAAAAACAACCTAGTTGGACCGAACATTGACCGGTTCACTATGCAAGCGAGTTGATGGGTGCTTTTGAACTAGACCATGGTTCAGTTCACGGTTGAACCCGTCGAACCAGCAGGTCCCGTTCGGTTCTGGTATCCTTGGTCTGAACCAAAATCGGCAGTTCCGGCTCCGATTCCCAAAATTTAGGAACCATTTTGACTGGTTCTCATTCCAATTGTCAAGTTTCACGTCTGGTACCCGTAAGTACTCACCACTAACACCCACATATGCATTCCTTAATTTTGGTCATCCTATCCTTATATTGTGAAGGGTGAACAATGTCCTCGCCAATACCCCCTTTTTGTCCTCCTCAATAACCGCTTTTTCCTTGTATGATCGAGCCCATGTACTTGAACTTCTATGCCCTCAGTACAGCAATATCGCCAATGTTGACTTCTTCCCTGTCCCTTTTGAAATCACATTCTAAGAACTTAGATTTCAACCTAGTCGTCATACTTTAGAGTATCTCTCACCTTGGAATTATCTAACTCCTTTAGTCTTATTGACTACGATAATATCAT
>JAKOGI010002155.1:80000-135000 GCA_029747015.1 Carnegiea gigantea
TTTCAAAAAAAACAAGTAATCTGGAGTTGTACTAAGCATACACCAAGAGGATGTCACCCATGTACAAAAGGGGCATAAAAAATACATTATGCTCTCAAGCTCTCATCCACAAAATGCAAAAAAATTCAAATTTCTTTCACCATTAAGCACAACAATCCCATTATACAAGATTCGCCAAAGCAAGCTTGAGAGTTCATTAATTCGTAAAATTCATGAACCTTTCAGCTCGGAGTTCAACATGGAGGAAACCATTTTGTTGCACCACAAACACATAATGATCAAACCTTCAATTCAAGTTTGTTAGGCAAGTCTCTGTAAACAGACCTTGATTAGGTAAAAAATTGATTGCTCCTGTATTTCCTCCACAAGTGAGATTGAGACTGAGATCCATATATTAAAAACTGAAGATGTGAATTTTTTTTTTTTTTTTTTTTTTTGGGTTCTTGAGGGAAATGGAAAATTTTTTCAAAACCTGATTCACTCAATTCCATAGCTTATGTTCACAATAAAGATGTGGGAACTAACTGTATAACAGGCAGTGGGGATAAATGAGAGAGAATCAGATGTTGCAAAAGATAACAGAACTGTGTGCATAATATAAGAGAACACCAGGAGAGAATATTCCAATTTATCCTTTACATTTTGTCAACGAAATAAATAAACTCAACATCATTTTAAGAGAACCTCTTTTTCCTTTCCTTTCCTTTTCCTTTCATTGGGTTTTTTTTTTTCCGGTTCAAGGTTGAGGTAGAAGCTTTTCGTTATAGCATTAGGAAACACCATAAGCTTTTTAGAATTGATTTTGATATAGATGCCAGTAAACGTGTACAACATCTGCGAAATAGTCCCCAGAAGACTACTTTTACAAGGTTAAATCTTTCAGACTGGAAGATTTTAGCCAGATGAACCCTCAGGATTCTACCAGTTAGTTTTGATTTTTAGGGAGTTAATTTCAACTTCTAAAATTTGGCACTAAGCTCCGCCTGAGAAGCTGTCCTAGAAGCTTGTCTTTTTCTTCCTCCTCCACCTCCCCCCTTTGCTTCTTCTTTAAGAAGAAGACAAAGGAGAACTTTTAAGTTAATAACAGGCTGCAAGCCTTAACTAGCTAGTAAATAAATAGCACTATATTTCACACCTTTGGGGAAAAAAATGCTTTTTTCCCCAAAAAAAATTGTTTTTTAATGATTTTTTGAATATTCCCAAAAACAAAAAAGTGTACCTCACTTTCAAGATGTGCACCTTCGTTTTTGGCATGAAGCTCCAAGGGCCCTTTATGCACCAATGCCCCCCCCCCCCCAAAAAAAAAAAAGCCTTTTAAGAGCAAGACATGAATACCCTGAAATTCAAGCTATATGATTGGTTGATTCTCATTATTCATCATATAAGAACGTTAAAAATCTCTGAATGTGCTAAAAGTCAGGCTTTGTTGTCAGTTGATTCCCATTATTCATCACATACAGATGTTAAAGATCTGTAACTATGCACCTAGAATCCACTAGGAGAAATTAGTGAACTCTCCAGAATCCAAAACAAGTGTGAGCACGCTCTCAAAATAATGTAATGAATGAAAACAGATGTAGAAGACAGATAATGAACTATATAATACTAAAGCAAGCACCATTAAGAACTTTCTCCATGATAAAAGCAACCATAGAATAACTAAAAGGTGACACTTACATTACCTGGAAAAGGAAACCATCTCCTATTCTGATGAGGAACCCAAATAAAAACAAGCACTTGAACGTGATGTAAAGAAGTAGAGGGAAATGCGCAACTCCTCACATCAAAAATACAAGAAAGTTCTTATATTACATGCATTGTGCATCATTTGCCCATTACTTAATTCAGGTACCTCTCTTAGAGTATGGAAAGGAAGAGATAGGAAGTGCTTAAAAAGTCACGTAAAACTATAAGTTCTTTGACACAACGAGAATCAAAGAACAATCTTTCCAGTCATACTTTGATACATATTTCCCTTCAAATTGGAGAAACTGAAATAAAGCCATCCCAAATCTGATGCAGACCACTAGATAAACTCACCTTGTTTAAAACATAATGATGAAATCGCATCAGTGCCCAGTTTGACGACCAGTTGCACGTCTTTGCAGCGCAAGTCAAACACGCATACACAACTGTCCTGGTGAAATGAAGCAAGAGCACAATGAAGTTGAGACAATGGACTACCTCCATAGGAATAAATACAACACCAGAGTCAAGGCAGATGATAAAATAATCAACTACCACTCATCTGCACTTTGGCTTCTCTTTTATTCTCTCATCAACTTCATTGCAAAGAAAGCGTAGGGAGACAATATAATCAAGTAAAGATAAAATAAGGGCATGACATAGAGAAACACACGCTGAGCAGACATGCAGAAACTTAAGATAATTTCCTATCAAGGAAATTTCCTATCAAGGAAAATAAAACAAAGAATAATGAGTGGTGAAAATCAAAGCAAGACTTTCCTTAACATATAGACCGTCCTTCTTGGTGATATATCTTAGTATCATATGCCTTACATATTCACAAAATGTTTTTGCACCTTTCAAGATAAACAAGCTGATGCAGAGAACAAAGTTGGACACAATGCGGGACAACGCTCTGCCAGTAAATGAAGACAAATATGCTTAGAGCATTGTTCGTTTACTTCCTCTCTTTTGCTTCTTAGAGAGAGGACCTCAATTGCAGCAGGAGGCCCGGTTTATCAAGGTAAGTGCATCATTTTTGCTTTTGTATTTGTCTCCCTTTTAGTCCACAGGTGCCCACAATTATGTGAGTCTACGAGCTTGGTTAAAAGAGAAGTAAGAACTTCGGCTGCATTAGTAGAAATACATACTCTCACCCATGTTACTGAGTTTCACTTAGCAGTAAGAAGTAGCGAAGAGTCAACTGTACTCTTCCTAATTTTCTTACTCCTCAATTTGAGGGGTAGAGGCACTTAATGTAGAAAACAATTGAGTGACCAACTTTATTTTTTGGCAGATAAAAATCTGAAATTAGTTCTAATTATTGCTTCACTATTTCAAACAATATAGCTATCAACAAATAATTTATTTTACTTCTCCCCACTCATTTAATATCCTCCGGCCCCTCTCTTGCATTTGAACATAGAAAGCTTCTTGTTCTTCATTACCATACTGTAGACGCCTTGATGTATCTCCCGAGGATCTATGCTAAAACTCAATTCAAGAACAAAGGCTTAAAACCAAGAAAGAGTACAATCAAGGAAAATTCAAGAGAATGACACGTTATAAGCTGGTTGTGAATCAGCCAAAACGTAAGGAGGGGAATGGATTTAGAATCAAGAGATTCTAAATGGGAGAAGGAAAAGAAAGAATAGACACTAAACTAATCTTTGGATACAGAAATCACCACCAAAGACTGATCTAGGTAGAACTAAGCTTGTTCAAGAATATAGATACACCACCAAGAACAAGATTAGGACCCTTAAACTATGATTAAGATATAGAAACACCACTTAATCAAGTTTAATACTACACTTGAACACCACTTTAACCGGCCTAGTTAGAGATAAGCAAGTTTAGTGTTTTAAGAGAAACAAGAGCAATGCTCTCAAATCTGATTTCAATTGATATAAAAGCTTGGTTACAAAATGAGGCCCCTAAGGCCCTCATATAAACGTCCTCGGCTGCCTAGAAAAGGTTTAGGAGGTTTCTTCAAGGTTACGAAACCTCTAACCTAACTTAATCTAGTCTAATCTAGCTTAGTCAAACCGGATTCAACTAAATACGATTTAATCAAGCTAATTACAACTTTATGCACCAAAATAAGCTAGATTACATTGATTACAATCAGCCTAAGTAAGCAAACAAATGAACAAGCACACAAGCAGCTCCCCTTATGTGAGAGAAAAGTGAAAAGGCAGCCTTGTCTCCTTAGTACTTTACGGCTGGCCAATAGGAACCTTGCTGCTTTATTTCACTTGTTTCTCATGGGTTCCCTTTGTGGTTGAATAGAAAGCTCCATGATTATATCTAAACTCCTTTAAGCAAGCTAAGCAAGTTGTTTAAACATGACTTGACCCTTAGATTGCTGAGAACTCTCCACAGCAGCAGCCAGCAATACTAGGCAGTTTTCTGGCTGGTTTTGGACACCACATTTCACATGTAAAAAGAGGGGATGATCTGGATTTCCTTGCATGGGAGGAAACCTTAAGATGTCTTCTAACTCCTCCAGGTGGAAATTCAGCTTTTGGACTTGATTTGCTGCCCTAACTCCTTAGAAACTTCAAACTGCTCAAAACGGGGTAAAAACAGCCTGGTTCTCCTATTTTTAGACGACTTAACCAAAATATTTTTACATGCCCCGAAAGATAAGATCTTAAAGAACCAAAATATCAAAAAATATTAAACTTAAACTTCAAGGAGGCCTAAGTGATTAAGCATACAAAACCGGGTACATTCTGGCTCAACCGGGCAGTTTGGACAGTTTGGATTTAATGGCTAATTTGGGTGGGCAAATGAAGTCCTAATGACTTCGAACTTACTTTATTAGAAAGCTGACTTCCTAAACTTTCATATGACTACTCATACACCAAAAATGAAGCTTCCTAGCTAAGGAAAATATCTACACCAAAACTGACACAGCAAACTAGACATGCGGAAAGATCTGACACTTCATCTTCTATGCCTTATTTTGACAACTACAACTTGACTTAACTTGAGCTAAATTACATGACCCAAAAGTAGACTTCATTAGCTTTCTAAAAAGCTAACTTTTAGCTCCCTAAAGTCATTTGACATTGAGATCAAAAGTTGCCCAAAACAGAAAAGAACCTGAACTAGCTTGGTTTGATGCCAAGCTTAATTCTGGTTTTTCCTTTGAAATGCTTGCTTCCCACTTTGGAACCTTTTTTTGAAAATGGCATTTTGAAGTTCAAGTAAAACTCCATAAAGTACCTTTTACCATGAAACTCAAATAATAGAGGGAAGAAAAGATCTTGCCAAGCATGGTTTTGAAACAGAATTTCCTCAATGGTACAAAGCCTATTTTGATGCCCTAGGAGATATCCATCATCCTCCCTTTGTTGGAAAAGAATTGTCCTCAATTCTTGTTCAAAATAAAGACACTTTTCAAAATCCCCTTTGTTGCAAGACTTAGATTCATGTTGAAGCTCATACTCAATCTCCTCTTGCCTCAACTCGTCAGCACCCTTCTCTTCTCGATCCTTCTTCTTTTCTTCTTCCTCAATTTCCTCCTATTCATCTTCATACTCATCGAACTTAGGAGGTAGGTCGAAGTTAACTTCATTGCCTTTTTGATGTTGATCCACTTCTTTTGAGTCAAAGGGTTGTTCAGCTTTCCTTTTCATATCAAGTTTTAAGGAGAGTAGACCATCTTGAAGTTGTTGTGTTTGGAAGTTTAAGTCATATATCGCGAAGGTAGAAAGATGTATCTTGATGCTAAGGAAGTCAAGCTCACGTTTGATCTTAAGTAACTTCCCTCGAGACATGGCGCCTTGTGGACTGACTTGTGTATTTGATTTTTTTTTTTTTTTGGTTTTTTTTTTTTTTTTGGGTGTATGGATGCATAGGTTTCAGGCACAAGGATGAAACTTGCTCTGATACCAAATATGATGTATCTCTTGAGGGTCTATGCTAAAATTCAATTCAAGAACAAAAGGTTAAAACCAAGAGAGAGTACAATCAAGGAAAATTCAAGAGAATGACACGTTATAAGCTGGTTGTGAATCAGCTAAAACGTAAGGAGGGAAATAGATTTAGAATCAAGGGATTCTAAATGGGAAAACGAAAAGAAAGAATAGATACTAAACTTATCTCTGGATACAGAAATCACGACCAAAGACTAATCTAGGTAGAACTAAGCTTGTTCAAGGATACAGAAACACCACCAAGAACAAGATTAGGGCCCTTAAACTATGATTAAGATACAAAAACACCACTTAATCAAGTTTAAGACTATACTTTAACGCCACCCTAGCCGGCCTAGTTAGAGATAAGCAAGTTTAGTGTTTTAAGAGAAACAAGAGCAATGCTCTCAAATCTGATTTCAATTGATATAAAAGCTTGGTTACAAAATGAGGCCCCTATGGCCCTTATACAAACGTCCTAAGCTGCCTAGAAAAGGTTTAGGAGGTTTCTTCAAGGTTAGGAAACCTCTAACCCAACTTAATCTAGCCAAATCTAGCTTAGTCAAACAAGTTTCAACTAAATAGGATTTAATCAAGCTAATTACGACTTTATGCACCAAAATAAGCTAGATTACATTGATTACAATCAGCCTAAGTAAGCAAACAAGTGAACAAGCACACAGGCAGCTCCCCTTATGTGAGAGAAAAGTGAAAAAGCCGCCTTCGTCTCCTTGGTACTTTACGGCTGGCCAATAGGAACCTTGCTGCCTTTTTTCTTTTGCTTCTCATTGGTTCCCTTTGTGGTTGAATAGACAGCTCCATGATTATATCTAAACTCCTTTAAGCAAGCTAAGCAAGCTGTTTAGACATGACTTAACCCTTAGATTGCTGAGAACTCTTCACAGCAGCAGCCAGCAGTACTGAGCAGTTTTCTGGCTGGTTTTGGACGCCATATTTCACATGCAAAAAGACGGGATTATCTGGATTTCCTTGCATGGGAGGAAACCTTAAAATGTCTTCTAACTCCTCCAGGTGTAAATTCAGCTTTTGGACTTTATTTGGTGCCCCAACTCCTTAGAAACTTCAAACTGCTCAAAACCGGGTCCAATCTGCATGGTTTATAAAAACAGCCTGATTCTCCCATTTTTAAACGACTTAACCAAAATATTTTTACATGCCCTGAAAGATAAGATCTTAAAGAACCAAAATATCAAAAAATATCAAATTTAAACCTCAAGGAGGTCTAAGTAATTAAGCACACAAAACCGGGTACATTCTGGTTCAATCGGACAGTTTGGACAATTTGGATTTAATGGCTAATTTGGGTGGGCAAATGAAGTCCTAATGGCTTCGAACTTGCTTTATTAGAAAGTTGACTTCCTAAGCTTTCACATGATTACTCATACACCCAAAATGAAGCTTCCTAGCTAAGGAAAATATCGGCACCAAAACTGACACAGCAAACTGAACACACAGACAGAACTAACACTTCAGCTTCTATGCCCTCTTTTGACAACTACAACTTGACTTAACTTGAGCTAAATTACATGACCCAAAAGTCGACTTCATTAGCTTTCTAAAAAGCTAACTTTTAGCTCCTTAAATTCATTTGACATTGAGATCAAGAGCCGCCCAAAATAGAAAAGAACCTGAACTAGCTTGGTTTGATGTCAAGCTTAATTTTGGTCTTTCCTTTGAAATGTTTGCTTCCCACTTTGGAACCTCTTTTTGAAAATGGCATTTTGAAGTTCAAGTAAAACTCCATAAAGTGCCTTTTACCATGAAACTCAAATAATGGAGGGAAGAAAAGATCTTGCCAAGCATGGTTTTGAAATAGAATTTCCTCAATGGGGATTGATGTACAAATTCTGTTTTGATGCCCTAGGAGATATCCATCACGCCTAAAATTGGTCTCCCAATTTTTTTTCAAATGCTCGATGAGAGAACTTTAAAAAGGGGGGCAAAAAAGGCCCAATCTGAATGCTTAAGACGTGGTAGAAATTGAACCATAACTGAGCCTTTTGATGGAGCTTAGGCAGATATAGTAGCCCGGACCACATCAACCCAATCAACTAACCTCCAAACCATCCAGCCTAAATGGGGCTGTAAGCCTGTAACATCACCGGGTTCACCTTTGTTCGCATGCCAGGAACCTTGTTGGTTTATGTGCTAGTCACATCTGATGATGTTTCGGCTAAGTTAAAAAGATAAAACGCATTTTATCTCCCTAATTCTTATCATAACCAAACTAGGGTTTAACCCCTTTAGCCTACATAAATAGAAGGCTACTCCCTAAGGTTCAGCACAGAGAAAAATCAGAGGGTGAGACTGAAAAATTGGAAAGCTCAGGACCTAAGACTTAAAGAGCGACACTTTGCCCGAAAACCAACTTAAGACAGTTGCCATTGTGCTGGATTCACCAGCCGATCCAGATCAAGTGGGTCAACTAGAGGGCACTTACCAACCACACCTCACCGTTTCCTTTTAATTGTCTTCCTTTCTATTGTCTCTTTTAGTCTATTTTCATATTTTGGAAGGATGCAAGGCCGTAATTAGTTTAATGTCCCTCTGGCAGTAAATATTTAATTTACTTTCTTGTTTTTCTTTTCATTTAGCATTGTATCTGGACATTGTAATTTATTTTCTTATTATTGTTGCATGCAAGCTTGTTGGGTGTACTTTAATTTATTTCCCGATTTGAAATGTAGAAGTCGTCTTTAATGACGGGTGGCATCAGGATGCACTCCATTGCGATGACGTATCATTGCCTCCAAACCCAAACCCTCACCTTTTCCTTTTAATGATGGTTTTACCAACAGAGTCGGGACTCAGGAGATCCCGATAGTTCGGCCACCTCTTTTTGAAAATTTTCTGCTATTAGACCCATGTCCCTTTTGGCTGTTGCTTCAGTTTAGGAATCAGTTAAAGAAATAAATTTTTTGTTAGTTTGGCTTCCACACTTACTCAATAGAAAAGGATAGAACGGCTTTCAGATTGGGGCAAAAAAGAAACACACGTGGCCAAGAGCACAGGCGTGTTCGTGGTCCAGGAGTGAGGAATCCAGCACAAGCAAGCATAAGGAACCCAATCGTGCTCCTGGCTGACTTGACCACCTGTTTTTTTTCCTGCTTTAATCCAAGAAAGGCACACCTAGCAGCAAGTGCATCCATCCAGCGTCCTGCGGTGCGGGTTGTGGTACTTGGAGTCACATTACTCACAATCTCCTTGCAACTAAACTCCCATTGAGCTCCCCACATCCCTAAATGTGAACACTGCTTTGATGGTAGGCCTATATGAAGAATGTATATCCTTCCAATCGAGCCATCAAGATGCCCATAGTTACACAATAAGGATCTCCTTAACCCAGATTACATACGACAGTTCAATCAGAGTTTATCCAATCACAAGAACAGTAACACATTTTCAATGGAGCATTTCCAAGAATAAGTCTTAAGCAAAGGATATCTCAAGCAGACAAAGCATAGCACGTTAGTTCCTCCATCTTGAAGTAAATGTCCCTATTTTAGAATGAGTAACTACCAGGCTCTATTTTGGATGAAGGATAAGACAGATAAAGGAGGAAAATTAGAAATTAATAATATTTAACTCCTACCTCATCAAAAAAAGAAAAGGGGAAAAAAACGAATACTTACTCCTACCCTTTTTGACAGACTTGGTAAAAGAATAAATAAGTTAGATATTATGTTGTAGAACCCTTATGATTGAACCTGTTTCTTCTTACAGCTCAATTTGCCTCATAAAGAAGGTAAATTACCTTTATTTAATAGAACGAACACAAACCTCCCATTTTAACCATTCTCTCATATCTCAAAATTGAATCTTAAAGGATATAATGGTAACTAACAATCATCTCTGTTATCCCTTTTTTCTTAACTCCTTAGTCCTACTATGAACCGGAACATGAGAAAAATTACTCTCGTTTACCTCCATTGTTTCTGGCATACCTTATTCTGATAAGCTTTTGAGCCAAGCATAAGATAGAAAGCATGTACATATTGATTTTGGGGCATTTCCAGGACAAAAGAAAGAAACTCGAAGCAGGCTAGAAGTATCAGTGGTTCAGTGTATCATCAACTATAACAGAGACAACACCACCATACATTACACTCATATCAAAGAGGCTGGTTCAAAGAAACCCACAATCTTTTCCCCTTTTTTTTTCCTTTGGGGGGGGGGGTGTACTGAGTATAACAAAAAATGCAAGTAGAATTGGGGGCATCAATCTTCAAAAGTATGGATTTTAAGCCACAAATACTACCGTTCCTCAGCATAAGGAGAACAGATTAGCAGGAAGTTTTTATTTCTGGAGAAATGTCCTCCTGATATTAAAAATCAAACCAAAAACAACTACTGTTGGTGGCTGCCCATCTGAGAACAAAGTCTCCAATCCATAAAACAGCATCGTCAGCGCAATTCTCATGAAATTCAACAACGACCATACCTGTATCCACGCAAACGGCAGTGATCATAGTCTCAGTCCCCCAATTCATGAAACAAGCCGCCAAAAAACACATTAAGAAGTCCCAACTAGCTATGAGCTTTCTTTCCCTTCCAATAACCGAACCAATAAAATGATTGCAGATTAACAGCATTTATTTATTTTCACACAAAAAGATATCAGCTCAAGCCATCAACGACGGCTTCGGCGGTCTTACTTCTATATCAAGGAAAAACGATGTAGTAACAGGTACGTAAGCTGAAGTGAACTAGAGGGAGGGAGGGAGGGAGGGAGAAAGCGAGAGAAATGTACCTCGCCTGCGGTGGCAACGACGTTGGGGCGGTTGCGTGAGGCAATACAGCAATTGGCCGTTGAACTGTGTCCCCTCAGTCGCCTAAGGCTCTTTGCCGCGTCCATGGCCTCGCTACGCCTCCCTGCTGCTGTGGACACCGGGGCAGGTTTCTCTTCTGTTTTCCTATTTTATTTTAATTTTTTATTTTGCTGGGTAAAGTCGTTCTACCATTCGATACAAATTCATATCTCGAGGCCTACCTTCTTGGTTTCTTATGACCTCCATTTGGTATATCGTTCACCCGGTTATACAAATACAATTGCACAATCGGGCTCACAAATTACACCCATGTACAAAATACAAATAAAATCATCGGATTTTGATTCACTAAAAATACCCCATAACTCACTAAAATATGCTGCTGTGCATCCAGTTTCGCTCACCAAAAATAATGTATAACTCAATAAAATATTTTAGTGAGTTGAGACACAGTTTTAGTGAACTAATACGTATTTTTAGTGAGTGGATAGATCAAATCAATGCATCTTATGTATTTTAGGTTTCACTTAGTAAAAATACTATGTAATTTATTAAAATGTGCTATTGTACTAAAAAAAAAGTGTTATTGTGCATCTGAAATTCACTAAACTATATTCTAGTTGTCTATATTTTTTTAGTGAGTTATGACATATATTTAGTGAGCTACGGCATATATTTAGTGACTATGACATATATTTAGTGAGTTGGACTATATTTAATCAATTCACTACATTTCTATTATACTCACAAAATATAATACAAACACCCTTATGGCATAGTAAAAAATAATTGAGCTGTAACATAACCTAAGAACTTCATAATATTATTTGCTTGCCATCCATACTACTCTTTTTAGTGAGCTATGCTATTTATTTAGTGAGTTATGATAGATATTTGATGAGATAGAAAATGTATTTTGTGATCAATATAATTTAGCGTGGAATACTAATCATTCATAATAAAAAATGAGTGAACAAACAATTTTAGTTAGCACATATACTTTTTTGTTCATATTCTAAGTTATGATATATTCATCTTTTAGTGAGTTATGACATATATTTAGTGAGTTATGACATACTTTTAGTGAGTTGGGCTATATTTGTATTATATTAACTAAATATGTATAATATAAATGCGCTTATGTCATAATAAAAGATAATATAAATATTTTTTACTAATATTATATTACTCATTAAATATGTCATATAGCTTACGAATGCGCCTTTACCTTTTGAAATACCAGTAGAATTACACAAAATTCTAACATAATAATCAATATCAACAGCCTCAATAACAGAACAATCTAATGTGCATATAAAAAATGAAGTATGATCTGCAAAAACAACATAATTTTTGTGGTGAGCTATAACGCATAATTGGTGAGCATAATCTTCATTCTAGTGAGCCAAACGTTTGTGTTAGTGAGCAGAAATGTTCTATAGTACAAGGTAACAGATTTTTTATAGTGAGCTATTATTTTCCTTGTTAGGCACAAAATTAATTATTTAATTATATTTGGTGAGCAGAGAACTGATTTATAATTACTGAATACAAGCTCAATACAAGTGAGCTAAATGTAATTTTTTAGTGAGCCAACGACTATATTTAGTGAGCACATAACTCATATTGGTGAGCTGTTGTTTCTCATATGTACATAACAATAATGAAAATATCATCTAGGAAAACAACCATAATATTTTTGGTGAGTTATAATACAATATCGGTGAGCACACAGGTCAATCCTAGTGTGGCAAACATTTCTTTTAGTGAGCAAAAACTGCTCTGTAGTACAGGGTAATATATTTTTTATAGTGAGCTAAATATATACCTTTAGTGAGCCAACGACTGTATTTAGTAAGCACATAACGGTGAGCTATCGTTTCTCATATGTCGCAAACCAAAATTTACATAATGCAATCCAGTTCAAAAATCTCGAAATTAACTCATCAAAATGCAAAATTAACGAACACAACTTCCAATCCCGAAAATAAAAACAGAGATCAAAAAAACACTATCAAACTTGACGAACAATTCCCATTTTATGAAGATTCAACATCAATAGCGACGTTAAGATCAAACACAACCATTCAATAATTACTGAACATTAAAGCAATCGAAGTAGCGAAGAGTAATCAAATAATAGAGAGAATGAAAACCGCGATTTCAAAAAATTGAGGAGAATGAATTTTTTTAAAAAAAAAAACTGAGGCTCAGCAGTTGGAGGACTCAAAACCGCTGTTGGTGGACCCGAGTGGACAATTGAGTTGTCCACCCAGTTGTACATAATAAATTACATATGACCTCAGATGATGACCACGGACACACTCATGAAAACTTTTGTAGCTTTGGAAGCAAGTTCGCTGATCATCCGAGGGAGAGAATGCAAAGTGGATTCCTAGTGCCTAGCTGTAAAGTAATTAGTAGTTGCACACCTTTTCTCTCTCGTCCATTCGCAAGTTTTCAACTTATAATTCGTTTCTTTCAAGGTTGGTTAGAGGTTCCCTAATTATGAAGGAACCTCCCCACATGGCTACAAGGCTTGGACGAGTATATGTCCTCCCTTGACTGGTTTCGTAAGACACATTTGATGAATGAAAGTTTAGCAAAGTCGTTGCAGTCTCTCTCTCAAAATCTTAATTGACTCATCTGATTTAACTAGTTAATTGAGTGCATTCCGTTAATTTCAACTTCACTGTTTAGCTTTCATGGTTTGGAGGGTGGATTCATTGCTATCTTGAGCAGTGGCTGAGCCCTTATCCCTTGCATATCCATTTGGCTAGGTTTTTTATTCATAGCAACAATATTCATTCCTTTTACACCCATTTTAGGACATTTGCTTTCTCTTGGTTGGAGATATCCGTGGGTGTAATTGATGCCCCAAATGAAAAGAGAATTAGAGCCAAAGTTAGTTCTTACGTTTGGTTGGATTCTTGATTTGTAGCCACATTGTTCCTTGTCTTGCACTTATGTCAGGGCATTTGTTTCCTTTGCTGGGAGCTCTCCGTAAGTGTAATTAGAGACTGAAATAATAAGAAAATAGAGTTGAAGTTAGATCTTATGTTTGGATGCATTGTTGATTTGTAGCGACGCCATTCATTCTTTTGCACTCGTTTTAGGGCATCTATTTCACCTTGATCAGAGCTCTTTACGGGTTTAATGAGAATCATATATCATATATATAATATAAAAGTGAATGGCATGAAAGAGTTGAAGGTAGATTGACAAGTGTCTCATTATCTTTAGCTACCTTTTTTCTTTTATTTTTTCTTTAATTCCAAATGTCATAATAGTAAAAATTTAATGTGCTATTTCACTTCTAAAATTTAAAAGCTAAAAATAATTTCACAATTAGATTTAGTGTACAATAAAGAGCTTTGAAAGGCCAAAAATGACTTTTCTATAAAACAATGTAAAATAATAAAAGTATTATTGTTATAATAAGGTTTCATGTACTCTTTTATTCGTGCAATTTAACGAGTCAAAAAAAGTTTTATAATTAAATTTGTAAACAGCAATAACAGTAGATTAATATAGTCATTTACTTATAAAGTTTCAAAAGTAAAAAAAGGGTTTACTATATAGTGAAATAAAGCCATAAAAGTATTAATTATATGCAATTATTTCAGCAATTGTAAACATTAGTTGACAAACAATAAAATAAAAATTAATATGTACCCTTTAAAAATTGTATGCAAATCATTACACCCATTTTAATGTTGATCAACTCAATTTGACTATGCAAAATGTGTACTGGAAGATAATGCAATTACTATTTACAAATATCATCAGCAATTGGTAATTAGGAAACTCAAATAACTCTCGAGAACAAAATGCTTGCACTTAATTATTTTGTAATTACCACAATAAATAGTAAAATTTAGACAAATGAAAAAAATGATATTTATTAAAAAAAGAAAAGCAAGTGTAATGATAGTACAATAATTTGATCGATAAGCTTTTTTAATACATATTATAATTTCATAAATTATTTATGCATATTTTTTAGGTAATACATATACATGAGTCACATGGCCAAAATGAAAGTTATAAATTCATTCTTCTATTTATACATGTAGCTTATAGGTTCATTTTGTGTTGCTATTTTCTTAGAATTTATGCAGAATCTAATATTTAATTCATGAACCAACAATATTAAAACTACAAAGTGAAAAATTTAATTAATGAAATTCTCATAATTTCACTGAAATTTATTTTACAATTTTATTTGTTTCAATAATTGTGGTGTATTCTAGTATATTTAGATGTTAGTAACGATAAATTATTTTTAATTTTATTATTCTAAAATAAACATTAATAAAAATCCGTGCGAAGCACGATATTCACCCTAGTATAAAATAAAAAGAGAAATAAAGCTAAAGCAAGTTCTTAAATTTTGCTATGCTCTCATTTTATAGCAGAAACAATTATTCTTTTGCACTCATCTTAAAGCATTAGTTTCCTCTATGGGTAAGCTCTTTGTGGGTGTTATTTGGGCCACAAATGAAAAAAATGAACCAAAGACAAAGTGAATTCTTATCATTAGCTAGATCCTTGATTTGTAGCCACACCGTTCAGTCTTCTACACATGTTCTTTGGTGTTCGTTTCGTCTTGACGATGTGATTGGAGTGCCAAATGAATAGAGAATTACAGAAATAGTTAGTTCATAAGTTTTAAAAATATTTTACAAGTAGATATATCGTTCATTCTTTTGCACTCACTTGAATGCATTTGCATCTCTTGGTAAGAGTGCTTTGTGGGTGTGATTGGAGCCATAAATGAAAATGGAACTAGTGTTACCAATAAGATTCAGAATTTGCAACATTTTTTTGTGAATAGCTACACCATTCATTGTTTTGCACTCGTTTCAAGTCATTTGTTTCCTCTCAACGGGAGCTCGTTGTGGGTGTAATTCGAGCCCCAATCAAAAAAAGAACTGGACTTATAATTAGTTCTCATGTTAGGCTAGATCTTTAATTTGTAGTCGCACCATTTATTCCCCCACACCCATTTTAGTGCATTTGTCTCCTATTGGTGGTAGCTCTTTATGGGTGTTATTTGAGCAGTAAATGAATGAGAAGCAGAGTTGAAGTTAGTTCATATGTTTAGCTATATTCTTTATTTGTAACCATACCATTTATTCCTCTACACCCATTGTTGGGCATTTTCTTCCTCTTTGTGGGAGCTACTTATGGGTGCAATTGGAGTCCAAAATGAAAAAAGAACTGAAGTTAAAGTGAGTCCATAATTATGGTTAGATAATTTGCCATTTCTTTCAATCTTTTGCTCCTGTTACAGGCCATTTGTTCCCTCTTAGTGAGAACTCTTTGCTGATGTAATTGGAGCACCAAAGGAAAAGAGAACTATAGTTTAAGTTCATTCTTAAATTTGGTTACCTTCCTAATGTGTAGCCACATGATTCATTCTTTTGAACTCATTTTAAGACATTTATTTCTTCTTAGTGGGAGCACTTTGTGGATGCAATTTGAGCCCTAAGCAAATAGAGAACCAAACATAAAGTTAGTTCTTATGTTTGGCTAGATTTTTATTTTGTAGTCACAACATGCAGAGTAAGGTACCCTAGAGTACTCCTATAATCCAAACTATACTCAAGGCACTGCCCATGCCAAAGAGGTTCAAGATGACCAACCACTAGCCACTTAAATCTAAACCTTGTTCTCCTTTTCAAGTGAAGAACTAAGCATGATGTCATTCTTTGATGGACTCCCTAGGATGTCTACTTTTGCTTGGGTAAATCGAAGTCGTTTTGCTCAAACAACCCTAAAAGTCAACATACATAGGATTGACTCAAATCTTCCTAGCCATGTGGTTTAGGTTTGTTCATCACCTAAAACCTAATTTAGGGCCAATCTTTTTTTTAGCAAGTTATCCAACATCCTGAGGGAACATAGCAAGAAGGAAATTTGAAGGTAAGTGAAGGTCTTAAGGGAGATTCAGTTGATTAAAGTTGACATTGTAGGAGCTCTATTCTGGCCCGTTTTGGAAATTAGCTTGGTTCTCAAACCAAGACCTACTATAGAGCAATATTTTTATTTAAGATGTTAGCTAAAATCCTAGGCACCCTACAATATTAATAAACCATGGCAAAGTCAAGGTCTTCTAATTGATTCAACTCCCATAATTTGGCCATTGCTGTTTTCGTCCTTTCTAACTCGATTTTGGTATTTGAGTTGATTCTTCCACCTAAACATGATTTAGGGTCATTTTATGTTATGGAGTGTTTAGTGACATCTTGGGGAACCCAACCATGCAAAAAAATCAAGTCTAAAATTAGTTTATCATGAAGAACTTTTTCACTCACAGTTAGTGCCGAATCGTGTCAATTAGGTGCTAACAACTTGTTTTCACTTTGCAATGGTGTTTGGCTTCCATCTGTGTTTGGAGACCTACCTTCTTGGTTTCATATGATCTCAGATGATGACTAGGGACACGCTCATGAAAACGTTTGCAGCTTTGGAAGTAAGTTACAGGTCATCCGAGGGAGAGACTGCAAGCTGGTTTCCTAGTGGCCAGCTGTAAAGTAATTGGCAGTAGCACACCTTTTCTATCACTTCTATGTGCAAGTTTTTAGCTGGTAATTCATTTTGTTTAAGCTTGTTTAGCAGTTTCATAATTATGAAAGAACTCCCCACATGGCTGCAAGGCTTGGACAAGTATGTATCTTCCCTTAGTTGGTTTTACAAGACATATTTGATGAATGAAAGTTTAGCAAAGTCATTGCAAACTCTCTCTCTTAAAATCTCACTTAACTACTCTGATTTAACTAGTTAATTGAGTGCATTCCTTTAATTTAAACTTTTTCCATGAAGGCTGGATTGCTTGCTACCTTGGGCGGTGGCTGAGCCTTTATCCTTTGCATATCTGTTGAATCTCACTTGCTTGATCATGAGTTGTTCCTGATTCAATCATAGAACCAGATTCAAGGAAGTCCTTACATGAGTTTAATTAAGTTTGTGCACCATCAAATTATTCAAACCATTGGTTCTTCTACACCCATTCCAAGGCATTGGTTTCCTCTTTGTGAGAGCTCCTTTTGGGTGTAATTAGAGCCCTAAATGAAATGACAACTAGAGTCAAAGTCAGCTCATAAGCTTTGGGTAGATTTATGAAAAGAGACTGAAATAAGTTAGCTCATAAATTAAATTAGTGCCCCAAATGAAAAGAGAATCAAAGTCAAAGTTAGTTCTTACATTTAACTGGATTCTTGACTTGGACCCAAATTGTTCATTGTTTTCCACTCATGTTAGGGTATTTGTTTCTTGTTGGTGTGAGCTCTTCACAGGTGTAGTTCGAGACTGAAATAAGAAGAAAACTAGAGTTGAAGTTAGTGATAAGTGCTTTTATATACTTCATTTTTAGGACGTTTTGTAGCAGTTCTTCAGGAATTTATGGGCTTAACGTCATAATTTATACTCCTATTCTCATTTTATGCTTGGGTATGGTTCTTTGATAACTTTTATAAGATTTTAAACCATTTGACCCAGCAATTGACCCTCATTTGAGTGCATGTTGACCTACCATAGAGGTACTCTAAGTCCCATGCCCATGGAGCAAGAGAAGAGCAGAAGATTTTGGAACCAGTCAAAACCACGGTCTGACCATTGTGTCCCCCATGGATCGTGGTGAGCCTATAACTTCTAACCTCTTCATCTTCCTTCATTGTGCAGCTGAGGATGCTCCGTTTGTTGCTTAAAAAGGCATGTTCCAAGGTTTAAGGAAAGAAATACAGCAACAATAACCATCTCACTACTACTCTCACATCTTTCTCTCTTTTAGTTAGAGTTTAGTTTAGTTTATTTTTAGGAGCAAAAAGTGAATTGAAGGGAGAATCTTTGGTCTTGGAGGCTTGAAGATTGTGGCATGGTTGAAGGGCAGCCACTGTTGTAAAGTTTTCCTTTTCTTCGAATTTATCCTTGAACTCTTGTTTTAGTTGAATTTGAAATATGAGTGAGTAGTTTTGTTTAATCTAGGGATTTGTTATCTATAGTATTATAGTTGGATCCTTTATCTTTATAATCTTCTGCTTATTTCATGATTGGAATGATTTATTTCTATCTTGAGATTGAAATGTTGTGAGTGAAGTTTGGCCAATTTTGCTTGCTTATGTTAGATAGTTGAGTGAAGTACTGAAAGGTAAAACTCACTACTAGATCACCTTTGATAGAACTCGATTTAGCGAAACTTGAGAGAGAATTAGTTATTAAGAGGAGACTTATCATTCATGAATCTTCAACCTAGACTAAATCAGAGACACCTGAAAGAGTGTAGTTGAATTTGTTTAGGCAATTTAATTGATTTTAAAAGAAAGGATTAAATTTAACTCGATTGCAATTCCTTGGATCATTCAATCCGCAAAAAGTGCATACTTAATTCTATGATCTAACTCTTTAATTGGTGAATCAAATTCCTAGATGCTTTATTTGATTGATTTCCAATTAGATAACATGTTTATTTAAATCGACTCATTGAAAAGATTGATTACTTAGCATTTTCAATAAGACATTAGCTCGATAGATTACTGTGGTCCCTGAGGATGATCTTTTAATCTATACCACAACACCCGTGTTCTTGCGGACGCGGTAGTTAGTTCTTATGTTTGGCCACATTCTTGATTTATAGCAACAGCATTCATTCTTTTGCACTCGTTTTAGGGCATTTAAATCATCTTGGTCGGAGCTCTTTGTGGGTGTAGAATTTAAAATGAAAATAGAACTAAAGTTAAATCAAGTTCCTAAATTTTGCTATGCTCTTATTTTCTATCATAAAGACTTATTCTTTTGCACTCATTTTAAAGCATTGTTTTCGTCTTTGGGGTAGCTCTTTGTGAGCGTTATTTGGGCCACAAATGAAAAAAAAAGAACCAGAGTTAAAGTGAGTTCCTATGATTAGCTAGATTCTTGATTTGCAGCCACATCATTCATTCTTCTACATCATGTTTTGGCATTTGTTTCCTCTTTACGGGAGCTCCTTGAGGTGTTATTGGAGCCCCAAATCAATAGAGAACTAGATAAATAGTTAGTTCATAAGTTTGGAAAGATACTTTACTTGTAGGGATATCGTTCACTCTTTTGCACTCACTTTAGCGCATCTCTTGGTGAGAGCGCTTTGTGGATGTAATTAGAGCCACAAATGAAAAGGGAACTGGTATTACCAATAAGTATTAGAATTTGCAACATTTTTTTTGTGAATAGCCACACCATCCATTGTTTTGCACTCGCTTCAAGCAATTCGTTTCCTCTTGATGGGAGCTCGTTATGGGGTTAGTTCAAGCCCCAATTGGAAAAGGAACCAGACTTAAAAGTTATTTCTCATGTTGTGCTAGATTTTTATTTGGTAGTTGCATCATTCATTCTTATGCACCCATTTTAGAGCATTTGTCTCCTGTTGGTGGTAGCTCTTTATGGGTGTTATTTGGGCACTAAATGAATGAGAAGCATAGTTGAAGTATGTTTGGCTACATTCTTTATTTGTAACCACACCGTTTATTCCTCTGCACCCATTATTGGGCATTTTTTTTCCTCTTTATGGGAGCTACTTGCGGGTGCAATTGGAGCCCAAAATGAAAAAAGAACTTGAGTTAAACTGAGTCCATAATTTTGGCTAGATATTTCCCATATCATTCAATCTTTTGCATTCATTGCAGGCCAGTTGTTCCCTCTTAGTGAGAGCTCTTTGTTGGTGTTATTGGAGCACCAAATGAAAAGATAACTATAGTTTAAGTTCATTTTGAAATTTGGTTGCCTTCCTAATGTGTAGCCACACAATTCATTCTTTTGAACTCATTTTAAGACATTTGCTTCTTCTTGGTGGGAGCACTTTGTGGGTGCAATTTGAGCCCTAAGCAAATAGAGAACTAAATATAAAGTTAGTTCTTATGTTTGGCTAAGATTTTTATTTTGTAGTCACAAGATGTAGAGTAAGGTACCTTAGAGTACACCCATAATTCAAACTATACTCAAAGTACTGCCCATGTCAAGGAGGTTCAAGATGACCAACCATTAGCCACTTAAATCCAAACTTTATTCTCCTTTTCAAGTCAAGAACTAAGCACGGTGTTAGACAATGTTTTCATTAGTGTTCTTATGACATGCCATGGGTGCTTCATTCTTTTATGGATTCTTTGGGATGTTTACTTTTGCTTGGGCAAATCAATTTTGGCCTAAGTCGAAGTCATTTTGCTCAACAGCCCTAAAAGTCAACATACGTAGGATTAACTCAAATCTTCTTAGGCAGGTGGTTTGGGTTTGTTCATCACCTAAAACCTAATTTAAGGCCAATCGTTTTGTTTAGTAAGTTATTCAACATCCTGAGGGGACATTCCATGAAGGAAATTCGAAGGTAAGTGAAGGTCTTAAGAGAGATTCAGTTGATCAAAGTTATCGGTGTAGGATTCGCTCTATTTTGACCGGTTTTGGGAATTATCTTAGTTCTCAAACCAAGACCTGCTTTAGAGACAATGTTTTTGTTTAATGTGTTAGCTAAAATCCTAGGCACCCTACAATGTTAATAAACCACGGCCAAGTTAAGGTCTTCTAATTGATTCAACCCCTACAAATTGGCCATTGCTATTTTCGTCCCTTGTAACCCAATGTTGGTATTTAAGTTGATTCTTCCACCTAAACATGATTTAGGGGCATTTTTATATTATGGAGTGTTTACAAAAATCTTAGGGAATCCAACCATACAAAAAAATCAGGTATAAAATCAGTTTATCATGAAGACCTTTGCTCAAGTTTAGAGCCAAATTGAGTAAATTAGGCTCTAACAACTTGTTTGACTTTGCAATGGTGTTTACCTTCCATCCATGTTTGGATACCTACCTTCTTGGTTTTTTATGATCTCAGATGACGACTGGGGACACACTCATAAAAACGTTTATAGCTTTGGAAGCAAGTTGGCCAATCATCCGAGGGAGAGAGTGCAAGCTGGTTTCCTAGTGGCCAGCTGTAAAGTAATTGGCGGCAGCACACCTTTTCTATCTCCTCCATGTGCAAATTTTTAGCTTGTAATTCATTTCATTTAAGCTTGTTTAGAGGTTTCATTATTATGAAGGAACCTCCTCACATGGCTGCAAGGCTTGGACAAGTATATGTCCTCCCTTAGCTGGTTTTATATGACATATTTGATGAATGAAAGTTTAGCAAAGTTGCTGCAAACTCTCTATCTTAAAATCTCACTTGACTAATCTGATTTAGCTAGTTAATTGAGTGTGTTCCTTTGATTTAAACTTTTTCCATGAAGGCTGGATTCCTTGCTACCTTGGGCGGTGGCCGAGCCTTTATCCCTTACATATCCATTAAATCTCGCTTGATCACGAGCTGTTCTTGATTCAATCATAGAGGCAGATTCAAAGAAGTCCTTGCATGAGTTTGATTAAGCTTATGCATCATCACACCATTGGTTCTTCTACACCCATTCCAATGCATTGGATTGCTCTTTGCAAGAGCACCTCGTGGGTGTAATTGGAGCCCTAAATGAAAAGATAGGTAGAGTTAAAGTTGGCTCATAAGCTTTGAATAGATTCATGACTTGTAGTCATATTATTCGCTTACTTGCACTCATTTTGAGGGATTTATTTCCCCATAGTGGGAGCTCTTTGTTGGTGTAATTGGGGCCCTAAATGGAAAGAGAACTAGAGCTAAAGTAAGGTCTCAAGTTTAGCAAGGTTCTTGATTTATAGAAACAATGTTCATTCCTTTTGAACCCATTTCAGGACATTTGCTTTCTCTTGGTAGAAGATATTTATGGGTATAATTGCTGCCGCAAATGAAAAGAGAATTCGAGTCAAAGTTAGTTCCAACATTTGGCTGGATTCTTGATTTGTGGTCACATTGTTCATTATTTTGCACTCATGTTAGGGTGTTTACTTCCTATTTGTGTAAGCTCTCTGTAGGTGTAATAGGAGACTGAAATAATAAGAAAACTATAGTTGAAGTTACGTCTTATGCTTGGCTGCATTCTTGATTTGTAGCAACACCATTCATTCTTTTGCACTCGTTTTAGGGCATTTATTTCACCTCAGTCAGAATTAGAATCTAAAATGAAAAGAGAACTAAAGTTAAAGCATATTCCTAAACTTTGCTATGCTATCTTTTTCTAGCATAAAGACTTATTCTTTTACGCTCATTTTAAAGCATTTGTTTCGTGTTTGGGGTAGCTCTTTGTGGGTGTTAATTCGTCCACAAATGAAAAAATAAGCCAAAGTTAAAGTGAGTTCTTATGATTAGCTAGATTCTTGATTTGTAGCCACACTGTTCATTCTTCTACACCCGTGTTTTGGCGTTCATTTCCTATTTGCGGGAGCTCCTTACGGGTGTGTATGGAGCCCTAAATGAATAGAGAACTAGAGAAATAGTTGGTTCATTTGGGAAGATACTTTACTTGTAGGTATATTGTTCGCTCTTTTACACTCACTTCTGTGCATTTGCATCACTTAGAGAGCACTTTGTGGGTGTAATTACCGCCATAAATGAAAAGGGAACTAGTGTTACGCATAATTTTAAGAATTTGCAACATTTTTGGTGAATAGCCACACCATTCATTGTGCTGCAGTTGTTTCAAGCCATTTGTTGCCCTTCGATGGGAGCTCATTATGGGTGTAGTTTTGAGGCCTAATTGGAAAAAGAACCAGACTAAAGTTATTTCTCATGTTGGGCTAGATTTTTAATTTGTAGTCGCACTATTGATTCTCCCACACCCATTTTAAGGCACCTGTCTCCTGTTGGTGGTAGCTCTTTTTAGGTATTGTTTGGGCAATAAATGAATGAAGCAGAGTTGAAGTTAGTTCATATGTTTGGTTGCATTCTTTATTATAACCATATCATTTATTCCTATGCACCCATTGTTGGGCATTTTCTTCCTCTTTGTAGGAGCTACTTGTGGGTACAGTTGGAGCCCAAAATGAAGAAAAGAACTGGAGTTAAAGTTAGTCCATAATTTTAGCTTGATAATTTGCCATATCATTTAATTTTTGCACTCATTATAGGCCATTTGTTCCCTCTTAGTGAGAGCTCTTTCTTGGTGTAATTGGAGCACCAAGTGAAAACAGAACTATATTGCTTGCCTTCCTAATGTGTATCCATACAATTCATTCTTTTGAACTCGTTTTAAGACATTTGTTTCTTCTTGGTGCGAGTACTTTGTAGGTGCAATTTTAGCCCTAAGCAAATAGAGAACCAAACATAAAGTTAGTTCTTATGTTTAGCTATATTTTTATTTTGTAGTCATAAGATGCAGAGTAAGGCACCCTAGAATACTCTCATAATCCAAGCTATACTCAAGGTACTACCCATGCCATGGAGGTTCAAGATGACCAACCACTATACACTTAAATCCAGACCTTGTTCTCCTTTTCAAGTCAAGAACTAAGCAACGGTGTTAGACAATGTTTTTCTTGGTGTTGCTAAGGCATGCTATGGGTGCGTCATTCTTTTATGGACTCCCTAGGATGTCTACTTTTGCTTGGGCAAATCAATTTTGGCCTAAGTTAAAGTCATTTTGCTCAAACAACCCTAAAAGTCAACATGCGTAGGATTGACTCAAATCTTCCTAGCCATGTGGTTTAGGTTTGTTCATCACCTAAAACCTAATTAAAGCCAATAATTTTGTTTAGTAAGTTATCCAACATCCTAAGGGAACATATAAAGAATGAAATTCGAAGGTAAGCGTAGGTCCCAAGGGAGATTCAGTTGATCAAAGTTAACATTACAAGAATTGCTCTATTCTGACTAGTTTTGGAAATTAGCTTGGTTCCCAAACCATGACCTACTTTAAAGTCAATGTTTTTATTTAAGATGTTAGCTAAAATCCTAGGCACCCTACAATGTTAATAAACCACAGCCAAGTGAAGGTCTTCTAATTGATTCAACTCCCATAAATTAGCGATTGCTGTTTTTGTCCCTTCTAACCTGATTCTGGTATTTGAGTTAATTCTTCCACCTAAACATGATTTAGAGGCAGTTTTATATTATGTAGTGTTTACTCACATCTTAGAGAGTCCAACCATTAAAAAAAATCAGGTCTAATATTAGTTTATCATGAAGAACTTCTTTGCTTAAGCTTAATATCGAATCGGGTCAATTAGGCCCTAACAACTTGTTTGAATTTACAACGGTATTTAGCTTCCATCCTTGTTTGGAGACCTACCTTCTTGGTTTCGTATGACCTCAGATGATGACTAGGGACACACTCATGAAAACTTTTACAGCTTTGGAAGCAAGTTAGCCGATCATCTGAGGGAGATGGTGCAAGCTTGTTTCCTGGTGGCCAGCTGTAAAGTAACTGGCAGTGACACATGTTTTCTATCTCTTCCCTGTGTAAATTTTCAGCTTGTAATTTGTTTCATTTAAGCTTGTTTAGAGGTTTCATAATTATGAAGGAACCTCTCCACATGGTTACAAGGCTTGGACAAGTATATGTCCTCCCTTAGCTGGTTTTATAAGACATATTTGATGAATGAAAGTTTGGCAAAGTCGCTGCAAACTCTCTCTCTTAAAAGCTCACTTAGCTAATCTAATTCAGCTAGTTAATTGAGTGCATTCCTTTAATTTAAATTTTTTCTATGAAGGCTGGATTCCTTGCTGCCTTGGGCAGTGGCTTAGCCTTTATCCCTAGAATATTCGTTAAATCTCGCTTGCTTGATCACGCACTATTCTTGATTCAATCATAAAACTACATTCAAGGAAGCCCGTGGATGAGCTTGATTAAGCTTGTGCACCATCAGACCATTAGTTCTTCTATGCCCATTCCAAGGCATTGGTTTCCTTTTTGCAAGAGCTCATTGTGGGTGTAATTGGAGCCCTAAATGAAAAGACAGCTAAAGTTAAAGTTAGCTCATAAGCTTTGGATGGATTCATGACTTGTGGCCACATTATTCATTCATTTGCACTCAGTTTAGGGCATTTGTTTCCCCATAGTGGGAGCTCTTTATTAGTGTAATCGGGGCCCTCACCACTAAAAATCAGGCTTTTTCCGGCGGAATATTCCGGCGGACCGCAATCCGTCGGACAGGTCGATGGAAGTTCCGACGGCAAGGTCGTGGCCGGCCTTTTCCCTTTTTAAAGACGGAATATGCCGACGGAATATCTGTCGGACGTTAACGGCCGACGGAATTTCTGGCGACCCAATCCATCAGATGCCCTTTTTTGAAAAATGGCCAACCTTTTTTCCTTTTTTGGAAAATTTTGGCTTTTTTTAAAAGGGGCCGACAGACATATCCGTCGGATAGCCCATTAGACATTTATGTCGGATGATATTCCGTCGGCAGGTCCGTCGGACCATCTTTATAAGAGGCCCGACTCGACTTCTCGCCAGTCATCCTCTCTCTCTCCTTCGGCCCTCCAAAATCGCCCCCCACGCGTACATCCCTCCCCCGCCGGTAGCCGCCGGTCGCCGCCGTCGTGTGGCCCGCGCCTCTGCCGTCGACCACCCCCTGCGGCCGCCTTGTCAGTGGGCATTGCTCCTGAGCATTTACCGCCAACCCAGCCGCCCAGTTCCGGTGCCTCCCACCGGCGTTGCCACTGCCTCTTCGCCGCCGTAGCTGCCGCCTCTTCGCCAACGTCGCCGCCGCCTCTTCACCACCGACCGTCCTCAACATCCCCCGCCATTTGTGGCCCATAAATTTTGATATTTTGAAGTAAGTATTTAAACCTAAATATTTTGTAGATTTGTGAAATTGAAGAGATAATTTTGATAGTTTTGTGGTAATTAGTGATTGGTAGATTTATATTGAGTGATTTTTGAAAATTATCTTAAGAAAATTTATAAATTGATTGTTGTGGAAAATTAAAAATGTATGGATTGTCACGGCGGTTTGGTAAATTAAAGTGGATTGATTATGTGATATGTGTTAATTTGTTGATAATGGTTTGTGTATGTTGAAATTTTGTGTAAATTAATATGTAATTGTTAGGTAAGTGCTATTATTAGTAATTTGTTGGTGTTGTAAATTATAGTGAATTGAAGAATGTGTTTGTACAGATATTGAACATAATTAGTTGTGAAATTTATTGTTGAGGATTGATAGAGAACAATTAATAAGCAACTATGAGGCTATATTATTCCGTTAAATGTGAAAAAGTTGTGCATATATGTTGTTGTGTACGATTTGAGGGAATGGTGTTATTTTAATTTGTGTATTAATGAGAATGATTTTTATGGATTATTAATATGAAGGAAATGGGTCGTAAGAGAAAACATATTGCGAAAGGGAAAAAAATTCGTTATTATTGCTGTAAGTGTCATTATTGTCGGTGTGCATGTCACAACTTTGGGCTCCCACTTCAGACATTCAAACAGGTTTATATCCTGACTTAATTGTCATAATATGTTTTTTGTTGGTATCGTGTTAATCGTAGCATATAACAAAACAGTTTAATGATAAGTCCATCATGCATTCAGTTATACACGAATTAAAATGTGATAAATATGTCGATGATTAAAGTAACCAATGTACTGCTTACTTTGTCAATGATGAACAGTGGATAATATATGTGGACCACCCCATCGGAGGTGGATGTATGAAAGATTTCTATCAGGGAGAAAATCTTATAGGAAGGAGTTCTTAGAAGGAGTAGAAATGTTTGATCAATTTGCAAGGTGTCAAACAGAGTTCATTAATAATACGCGTTATAGATGTTCTTGTGCCAAGTGTCGAAACAGAGCTTATAGGGAACCTGATGATGTTAAATTACACTTGTACCAAAACGGCTTTGTTAAGGGGTATTGGTATTGGACATCTCATGGGGAGATAGAACCAACTGAATATGCAAATGTTGGCAGTAGTAACCAACAAAACTTGTATGATAACATGGCTCCAACAAGTCCTATGGATTTCGATAACACGAACTCGTTTGTTGATCGTGTTGGAGCAATGGTGAACGATGTCATTGTTACTAATGAGTTTGAAGTTAGTGAGCAACCAAATGCAGAAGCTTAGGCATTTTATGATATGCTTCGAACAGCTCAGAGGTCTTTGTGGGATGGATGTTCAAACCAAACTGAGTTGTCCAATGCTGTGAGGTTGATGAGTATCAAATCTGATTACAATATGCCGCAGAATTGTATGAATGAGGTGATGCAGTTACTGCATGAGAGTTGCCCGACGGACAATCGTGTGCCCCAAAGTTACTTAGAGTTGAAAAAGAAGGTCCGAAGTTTGGGTTTAGATGTGCACAGGATTGATTGTTGCCGTGATGGATGTATGCTTTACTTTAACGAAGATTCGGCCCTTGAAAATTGCAAGTTTTGTGATTTGCCAAGATGGAAACTGATTCAGTCAGGCGATAATAGGAAGAAGTTAAAATCATATGCAAAAATGTTCTACTTCCCTTTGATACCAAGGTTGCAACGCCTTTATGCCTCAAGAAACACAGCTGAGCACATTCCGTAAGTTTATGAGAGCTCAACAAGCATTTGGGTCTGGATCTTGCCCACGCCCTTCTACGCGCCATCGACAACACCGTCGCGCTGCTCCTTATGTCCCTCCTCCACCTCCTCCTCCTCAACCGCAACCCTGTGATGATGATGATGGTGATGATGATGATGATGATGATGATGATGGTAGCGCCAACCTTGGGTATGATGATCGCCCTCATGACTACAGGGATTATTTCAACTAGAATGTCCCTCGATCCTCCCCTTCCTCCTCGATACTCATTTGAACAGTTACGTTTTTTTGCATTTGTTGCATTGCTTTTGTTTCTTATTACTGTACTTCCTACTCGATCAGTTCTAAATACATTATTAGAATGTCCATTTGGTGTGGTTGTTTATTTATACTTATTGAATGAAAGTAACCACGTGTGGTGGTTACGTTTGTTACGATTTGTGTACCACGTGTGGTGGTTATGTTTGTTGCGATTTGTGTACCACGTGTGGTGGTTTTGGTTCGGTCAACATATAGTTGTCCTGAGTTTGTATATGCAGGTTGTAAATTTGTATTTGGGGAACTATATTTTCAAATTTTTTTTTTATTTGTTCCAAATTTCCGACGGAATGATGTATATCCGTCGAAAATTTCCGACGGAATGGCCATTTTCCGTCGGAAATTTCCGACGGATATACATCATTCCGTCGGGCACTCTGGCAATTTGAGGAGATCAATACCGGGTATGCCGACGGAAGGGTCCGTCGGATGCCTGAAGTTCCGTTGACCAGCCATCGCCCTGACCGTCGGGAAATGGCCGACGGAATCCGTTTTCTGTCGGCAATTGTCCGATGGAATGGCGTATTCCGTAGGAAAGGCGGGTCTACGGACCCTATTCCTATGGTACATTTCTGTCGGATTTTCCGCCGGACGCCATTTTCCGTCGGAAAATCCGCCGGAAAAGGGCAGTTTTTCAGTAGTGCCTAAATGAAGGAGAACTAGAGCTAAAGCAAGTTCTCAAGTTTGGCAAGGTTCTTCATTCATAGCAACAATGTTCTTTCCTTTTGAACCCATTTCAAGACATTTGCTTTCTCTTGGTGGGAGATGTTTTTGGGTGTAATTAGTGCCCCAAATGAAATGAGAATCAGAGTCAAAGTTAGTTCCTAGATTTGGTTTATAATAGCCCGACCCTAAATCATGTTTATTTATTTAATTAAGCCATCTTATTATTATTATTATTATTTTTCTCACCTTTCACTTTTGTTTACCTGATTTAGTCATTCCAGTTGGGAAAATTAATTTTGGGCCCATTTTGTAATTCGAGTTCATTTACGCAACAATCTCGGGTAAATTGATATTAGGCCCCAGTAAATATGATTAGGTGACAAATTTTTTTTCATAATGTTACAAAAATTTAATTTTTTTTAACCATGCAAAAATTTGGGCCCAAATTCATTTAGTTTGGCCCAATTCATTTGTGCCCGAATTATGGCCCGATTCATTTTGGGCTCAAATTGTGCCCCGAGATTTTTAGTGCAATTAAATTAAGTTAATCACCATCATTTGTATCTAATTTTAATTAGCAACAAAGCCCCCTTTAAAGCTTAAATATTAGCCAAGTATCAAAGATAAACATCCAAGTCATTTACCACTAAGAAAAATCTAGCCTTCATCTTCTTACTCTCTCCTCTAACATCAAACACCACCTCCATCCTCTAGCATCCATGCTCAAAGTGAGTAAAAACTCTAACTCTATCTTGATGTATTTTTAGTTATGGTGATTGTTTTAGTTATGATTTATGTTTTCATGATCAAAATAAATGTTATCATGCAAATTTTATTGTTTTTGGGATGTTGGGTATGCGGAATTGAGCTTGAGCTTGAGCTTGATCAAGCATGTATGAATCAAGAGATTTTGGATTTGTGTTTCATTGTTTAATTGTTGTGATCTAGTATGGAAAATAAGATTAAAGATGTTGGTGATATTATTTTACTCATTTAGGAGGAGTGATTTGGATGAAAAATTGTATGTGGCATAATCTAGGGTTTTATGGCCATGCATGATCTAGTTGAATCTTTGGCATCAAGTGGGTTATTTGAGTTCATTGAGATGGACTTTTGAAGTTTGGATGTATTATAGACTTGATTTATGATGTTATTGAGTTTTTATCAAATGGGTGGAATATGAAAATTTCAATAAATAATTAAAGGAGGTTGTTTCATTAATCTGCGCAAATAAGTAAGCTTATGTGTAAGGGCCGCATTCTCATTCTATTGCTAACTAACTATTTCAGTTGCTCAATTTACGAATCTGCATTTGAATTATTTTTCAACAAGGATATTAAGTCAACTGTGTGTGTTTTTAATAATTAATTTCATTAAAAAGAACGACTATATGATTTATGTTATTATTGCCGTTCTTATTTCCAAAATTATTGAATCGATGCTAACCCGGGTTTTTAAAATCATTTTCGTTTTATTTAGTCGATTCCCGAAGTTTAAATTAAAATGTTAGTTGTAGGACGTTTCAATTCGAGTTTAGTCTAATTGCTAACGAGTTCAGGACCAGAACCTAGCTGAATTGTGTTAATTGAGCAACAAAACCAAAAAAAAAAAAAGAAAAAGAAAATTAGAAAAGGGAGGGGGCTAATTCAGGTGCCGGGACCCGAGACCCCCGACACCCACCTCTCTCTCTCTCTCTCTCTCTAACGCTCGCTCCCTCTCTCCCTCTCTCTCTCTCACCGGCAGCTACTGGCCGGCGTCTGGCATCACCGCCGTCCGCCACGCATCGCCGGCAAGAGGAGGCAGCCATTGGTCCCCTACCTACGCGTCACGGCTGTCCACCACACCACTCTCCACCTTCCACTTCGCACGGCCAAATCAACCCAGAAAACCACGCGTCGCCACCCCAAAATCCACCACCCACGTGTCAGAATCTGGCCACCCACACTACTGTCGACCTCCTCTATAAATTGGGGGTCAAATTCAACCCCAAATCAGCCATAATCACCACTCAATCGAAGTTAGGATTTCGAGTTTAGTGAGCAGCCGAGCTGGGGTTTGAGTTCAAGAGATTAGGGCGTGAGTTGCTGCCAATTAAGTAGGAATTTAAGCTAGTCCAAGTATGTGTTCTTCCTCTCCTAAATTATTAATACGTTCGAAAACGTTTTAGCCTAAACGATGATGCATGTTAGCTTAGATTTCGTTAATTTCATACAAAATTGTAATGAGTAGACTATGCAAGTTGAGTTAGATGGAATACATGCCTGAAAGTTAGTTCGAAACGAGTTATATATGTTTAGAATCAAATTCAGTATATTCAATTAACACATGCCTGAAAGTTAGTTCGAAACGAGTTATATATGTTTAGAATCGAATTCAGTATATTCGACTAATACATGCCTGAAAGTTTAATTCGAAACGAGTTATGCATGTTTGGGATCGTTTTTAGTAAATTCAGTTAATACGTGCCTGAAAATTTGACTCAATTAGTAACTTCGACATAATAACAGAATGCCTAAAATCGTGTTACGTTTAAATGACCTAATTAAGTTCGAATAGTAACAACGGTATGATAAATGAATGCTTAGAATCGTATCGTGCTTAAATGTTTCGAATAGTAACAACGACATAATGAATGAATGCTTAGAATCGTATCGTGCTTAAATATTTCGAATAGTAACATCGATATGATAAATGAATGCTTTGAATTGTATTATGCTTAAATAGCTTAATTAGGCTTGAGATGTAACTTCGAAACAATGAATGAACGCCTCGAATCGTTACTTGTCGATCGAGTTGAACTATGCTTATGGACAAACTTTAGGAATAACATTTGAATGACGAGCTGAGCATGTTTACGCCCCTTAACTGCAATACATGAATGTAATTTTGTTTCATACCTAGTTAGTTTAACTTAGCTTACTAAACGTCCGTCTCAAGTTAAAGTCATATGAGTATCTATATGTATAAATGTGTGTATGGTATAACCGTTGGTTGCAGCGCACTGGTAATTGTTATTTGCTTACTCGGTAAGTTAAGCATGGGTAAGTTGCGTAAGTTTACATATCGCTTTTCAGTATATCATGATGATTAGAATGCTAAATTGTGAAATTGAAACCGAGATGGTAGTTGGATGGTTTGAGATAGAACTATGAGTGGTTTGAGGTTCTTGTGGTACGGTGCTTGTGAGGAGGGAGTCTGGGTTGTGAATTTCGCAATCGTGTGGATTGCGAGGCTGTGTGTGGCTCATTGTGTTGTTGAAATGATTATGAAGTGCTTGAATGTAATACGTGTAAATCCCTACCCTTTTATGTTATTAAGATGCATTATGTTTAAGAGTGTGGTGATTTGACAATGAATGTTTCTTGTATTTTCAAACTAATAATAGCCATGGTTAATAGCAAGCAATGGCCTATTTTAGCTACACAAATGTTATTTGGGAGTAAACCTGCTTGAACGGGGGAATCCCTAAAACGTTTTATAAAGGTGTGAGTTGTATGATAAGTGATTTTACCAGAAGAAACAACAAACTTATTAGCCGTTATGGCCCATACGCTTTAATTGGCTAAGATAATGTGCTTCGAATAATATGATATGAATGATGTTAGCCTAGGGGATAAGTCCTGGTATTAGGAAACCCTAGAAGACCCTGATGAGGGTAATGTAATGGTCCGATATGTTATATAGCCGTCCCTGGAGTAAGAGCTTAGTGTGAGCGTTAGATCTCACTATGGGGTCGAGAATAGATCTCACCCAATCAGCACCCTGTAATGATCTTACGCCAGAAGTATTTTTCCTACTAAACTAAGAAAAGCAGTTGGCCTTTACCATTTTAAGTGTTTCGAAAGGAGAGAACATTTTTACAGGCCCTAAGAGGCCATATGGAATGAAGTATGAAAAGTTTATAAGGGTCGTTGTATGACCAATACGAAATGAAATCTCTTCTAAAAGAACAAGAGCCCCAAGAGGTTAAGAAAAATGTTTTCAATGAAAGAAAGAAAGTTTTCAATGAATGCTTTATAAAATAATTCTTAAGCATGTTTGAATGTGGATTCTAATATCATGTGGCCTCATCCTTTTCTATATCAAACCTGTCTGATTCAAAGTGCATGAATTGGGGAAGAAAGTTTATAGTATGTTAAAAGTTCTGTGAACGAAGGCATCTCTCCTAAATGAATGAATGTTTGACATGTGAATAGCCTATGAGGGTGTCATATAGCTCAATATGATGATTGATAATACATAAATGCTTGATACGTGGTTAGTATGAGTAGTATTGCTTGTAAATGTTTTGTTTTAAGGAGTGGAGAACACTCACTGAGCATGCGGTGGGTCACTCCATTTCCTTTCCCCTTTTTCCCCCAGGTGGTGAAGGAATGAAAGAACCTGTCTGCTTTCTAGGACTACCAGTCGTTCTTGTAGGTGTACTTGAGAAGCAATGTTTATGAAGCTGCCTGAATTAATATTTTGGCCGAGGAAATGTATGAAACAAGCATGTAGTAGCTCTGGTGGTATAAACCTATGTAAATTATTCAAATAAGAATTGCAAAGGCATAAGCCTCAACCCCAAGTGTGTGACTCGTGGGAGACTTGTAGTTTTTATTGAAATTTTATTATAAACTCATAGGTACCCCTTAAGTTCGCAATGCGAACTTTACAAACGTTGCAATTACAGACGGAACTCTTGTAGTTTTGTTCCAGAAATTCCCTAACTAACCTAAAGTTAGGTAAAATCTTTAAAAAAGCCATTAGTTACGACAGCCTTAGGGGTCTCCCTCAGGGGATCTTGGCGGTGTGACATCCCTCGGGGGTAGAGGGGTGTCATATTATGGATGTGTTTTGAGTGATTTTTAAAAATAAAAGAATTGAAAATTTGATGTAGATGGTTATGGAGTAAATTTGAGTAATATGGCTTCGTAAGGTGATGAGAAGGAACAAGGATTTGTTAAATAATTTTAAGGAATGATTTTAGATGGGGATTTATGTGAAAGAAATGAAAAAGCAAAAGCAGTGTGGCTATGAACTGGCAGAAAATAGGGATCACTTTGCCAATAAACTGGTGATGATCAACCCAGCCAAAAATTATGATTTTTAATGGGTAGATAGATTAATGAGTTATCTTCAAATGCCTTTTGAATCACTTCATTCTGAGGTGTGTGAAAAATTTTATGGCCGTTTTGCCAAGACTATGCAGGATGGACCCAAGCTGTGCACAGTTGTGTTCTAACCCAATTTTAAGAATCCTATTATGGTAATTATGTTTACACTATTAATGAAAGTTTTGAAGGACTTTTTAAGCTTTTTATATTGGGGTTTTATAGCTCAATTGGAGGTCAGGGGTGAAAGATATGGATTTTCTAAAGTAGACCTTCAAACGGTAGTATAAGGGTAGAAAGAAATCATGGCATTTGAAAATATTATCAGGAGTTTCTATATAATTACAGATATTGCAAAGAAATTACAAAGTTTACTGAGTTCAACAACTTTCATTTTGTATAGAAGCTTGCTTGAGTTGGAAAACCGAGCTAAATGGGCATGAGAATGAAATTGGAGAAGTAAAGAGGGTAGTGACACAAGCTAAGGTTATATGAGCTTTCCTGAACCTTGCAACACCCCTCTTCTCATTAAACCTTCTATTATTCATTTTAGAAACATCAAAAACCTATGTTCCATTTGTATCCATTAAAGTACTTCCATTATCACCTCAATGATTTCATTATTGATCTATTTTGCTTTAATTTGTTTTACTTCGAGTTTAATGACCCTAACTTATTTATTTTTCAAAATCATTTTAGTGTAACTTATCTTCTGTTGAATTGTTTGAATTGTGGATTCCCTTTTTATTAATCAATTTTCATAAAGTAACAAATTATGGGAGTGAAAGTTGTTTACTAACGGCATTTACCTATAACTACATTTCCTAACTAGTCTATCATTTTCCATTGTGCATAAGTATTATTAAGTGAGATTACATTTTAAAGACTTTAGGTATGTTCATTGCCTGTACTTTTAGAAATCAACACGTATTTATCAAAATGATAATGTTTTGATAAGTACATCAATGAATCAGTTTAATCAATGATTTCTCATATAATTAGTGGCCCAATCAGTTATCAGTTACAGGGCATTGTCCTTCAGTTACCTGCGCGACTTCAGGCCAAGTCCTTCGGTTGACTTGGCAGGTTTACACCTATCCATAGATCGTAATAGCATCAAGGGGATTCATTATCAAGTAATAACTAGCAATTGTAGCTTACATTCATCTCATTCACTGTTTTAACTTAAAATAAATTACAAAGCGAGTGCCCAACCAATTTATATAGAGATCATTTAATAATATAAAATGCACGTACTGAGCTTTGGCTCACAGTTCGAAATGTTTTTCATGTTTTATTTTAGGCAAATGCTCAGTAAATTGCCCTCATGCTAGCAAACCAGCTGAAGAGAATAAGTTGAGCAAGGGAATCTAGAGAGATCAATAATGATATACTACATGTATCTTTTGGAGCTGTATTTTGAAATTTTTAATGGATAGAGGTATAGATTATATGATGAATTACTTTACTGTGGTGTCTAAACTATAGGTGGGTCAACAGTTGATTGTATATGGTTTGATAATGTGTGAATGTGTATGGTTGAAGCTATGCCAAACTATGTTATTTCTAGTATACATACTTCAAGCCTTGTCCTTTTGGATGGCGGTAACGCCCCTATTATTGAGTTCATTAGTCCTAGTTCAGAGATTTAGTAAGGAGAATGCAATCAGTGAAACATGTTTAATTTGGGGGTGTTACATTGTTGGATTCTTGATTTATAGCCACATTGTTCATTGTTTTGGACTCATGTTAGGGTATTTATTTCATGTTGGTGTGACCTCTTTGTAGGCGTAATTGGAGATTGAAATAATAAGAAAACTATGGTTCAAGTTAGTTCCTATGTTTGGCCACATTCTTGATTTGTAGCTACAACTTTCATTCTTTTGCACTCGTTTTAGGACATTTATTTCACCTCGGTTGGAGCTCTTCGTGGGTGTAATTAGAATATAAAATGAAAAGAGAACTAAATTTAAAGCAAGTTCCTAAACTTTACTACGCGCTTATTTTCTAGCATAAAGACTTATTCTTTTGCACTCACTTTAAAGCATTTATTTCATCTTTGGGGTAGCTCTTTGTGGGCATTATTTGGGCCACAAATGAAAAAATAAGCTAGAGTTAAAATGAATTCTTATGATTTGCTAGATTCTTGATTTGTACCCACACTGTTCACTCAACTACACCCATGTTTTGGCATTGATTTCCTCCTTGTGCGAGCTCCTTGAGGGTGTGATTGGAGCCCCAAATGAATAGAGAACTAGAGAAATAGTTAGTTCATAAGTTTGGGATTATACTTTACTTGTAGGTATATCGCTCATTCTTTTGCACTCACTTCAGCGCATTTGTATCTCTTGGTCAGAGCACTTTGTGGGTGTAATTGGAGCCATAAATAGGAAGGGAACTGGTGTTACCAATAAGTTTTAGAATTTGTAACATTTTTTTGTGAATAGCCGCACCATTCATTATTTTATGCTTGTTTCAAGTCATTTGTTTCCTCTTGATGGGAGCTCGTTATAGGTGTAGTTCGAGCCCCAATTGGAAAAGGAACAAAGTTAAAGTTATTTCTCATGTTGGGCTAGAATTTTAATTTTTAGTCGCACCATTAATTCTCCCACACCTATTTTTGGGCATTTGTCTCCTGCTGGTGGTAGCCCTTTGGGGGTATTATTTGGGCACTAAATGAATGAGAAGCAGTGTTCAAGTTAGTTCATATGTTTGGCTATATTATTTATTTCTAACCATACCATTTATTCCTCTTCACACATTGTTGCCATTGGGTATTTTCTTCCTCTTTATGGAAGCTATTTGTGGGTGCAATTGGGGCCTAAAATGAAAAAAAGACTGGAGTTAAAGTGACTTCATAATTTTGGCTAGATAATTCGCTATATCATTTAATCTTTGCACTCATTGCAGTCTATTTGTTCCCTCTTGATGAGAGCTCTTTGTTGGTGTAATTTAAGAACCAAAAGAAAAGAGAACTATAGTTTAAGTTTGTCCTAAAATTTGGTTGTGTCCTTAATGTGTAGCCATATAATTTATTCTTTTAAACTCATTTTAAGACATTTGTTTCTTCTTCATAGGAGCACTTTGTGGGTGCAATTTGAGCCCTAAGCAAACAGAGAATCAAACATAAAGTTAGTTCTTATGTTTGGCTAGATTTTTATTTTGTAGTCACAAAATCCAGAGTAAGGCACCTGAGAGTACTCCCACAATCCAAACTATACTCAAGGTACTTCCCATGCCAATGAGGTACAAGACGGCTGACCACTTGCAACTTAAATCCTAGCCTTGTTCCCCTTTTTAAGTCAACAACTGAGCAGGGTGTTAGACAATCATTTTCTTAGTGTTCTAAGGCACGCCATGGGTGAGTCATTCTTTTATGGACTCCCTAGGATGTATGCTTTTGCTTGGGCAAATCAATTTTGGGCTAAGTTGAAGTCATTTTGCTCAAATAGCCCCAAAAGTCAACACATGTAGGATTGACTCAAATCTTCTTAACCACGTGGTTTAGGTTTGTGCATCACCTAAAATTGAATTTAGGGCTAATATGTTTTTGAGCAAGTTATCCAACATCCTGAGGGGACATAGCAAGAATGAAATTTGAAGGTAAGTGAAGGTCTTAAGGGAGATTCAGTTGATTAAAGTTTACGTTGGAAGATTAGCTCTATTCTGACCAGTTTTGGAAATTAGCTTGGTCCTCAAACCAAGACCTACTCTAGAGCTAACGTATTTATTTAAGATGTTAGCTAAAATCCTAGGCACCCTACAATGTTAATAAACCACGGAAAAGTCCAGGTCTTCTAATTGATTCAACTCCCATAATTTGGCCATTGCTATTTCCTTCTAACTCGATTTTGGTATTTGAGTTGATTCTTCCACCTAAACATGATTTAGGGTCATTTTATGTTATGAAGTGTTTACTAACATCTTGGGGAACCCAACCATACAAAAAAATCAGGTCTAAAATTAGTCTATCATGAAGAACTTTTTTGCTCAAATTTTGTGCCGAATCGTGTCAATTAGGTGCTAACAACTTGTTTTGACTTTGCAATGGTGTTTAGCTTCCGTCTGTGTTTGGAGACCTACCTTCTTGGTTTCATGTGATCTCAGATGATGACTAGGCACTCATGAAAACATTTGTAGCTTTGGAAACAAGTTGCCAGTCATCCAAGGGAGTAGGGCTGTTTATTGTTCGGTCTGGACCGGGACCGGACCGAAGACCAGCCTGGACCGGACCGAACCGGACCGTCCATAATCGATCCGGTCTACGGTTCTGTCCTTTTCCAGTTTCGGTCTTCGGTCCGGTCCCGGTCCAGATCGGTGGACCGGACCGGTGGACCGGTCTGTGTTAGGGTTTTTTTTTTTTTTGGGGAACTTTTCAGTTTTGAAAATTAAAACTTGAGAATTCCTTGCCTAGTCTCGACTTGCCCTGTTGCTCTAGTCTCGACAGTCGACCCTCTGTCCCTCTCCCCAGTCGCGTCGCCTCTCCAGCTCTCCCCCTTCGGCATTCGCCTCTCCCCAGCCCGGCCAGCCGTTTTTCGGTAGCCACTCAGTCGACCGGCCTCCCTCTCGCCTCTCCCCACTCACTTTCAGTCTCAGACCTCCCTCTCGATCGTCCCTGTCCGGCTGTCCTCGCCCCTACCTGCTGTGAAGACGACGACCTTCGGCCGTTCCAGCCGCCTGCCCGCCGGTCCCTCTGCCTATTTTTGCGTAGGTGAGGTATGAGCTTCTCTCAATGTGGGTAGTTATCTAAACTCTAAAGCTTCGTTTGCCTGGTTTATGGACCAGAACAGATGCTCTGCCTATTTTTTTTTTTTTGTTTTTAAAACTGCTATTCTAGTGCTGCAACATTATGGGAGATTCTCTCAATGTGCCTTCATTTCTGGGTTAAGGTATAAGCTTAAAGTTTTCATAATTCCATGTCCACAATCGGTCCGATCCGATCCAGTCCTGGTTTTTCCCGGTCCGGTCCAGTCCAGGACCGACAGTAGCTCGGTCCGGTCTTCAGTCTGCATTGCGCACCTTGCTCGGTCTTTGGTCCAGGCCGGTCCGGTCCAGTCCGGTCCGGTCTTGGACTGATGAACAGCCCTACAAGGGAGAGACTGCAAGCTGGTTTCCTAATGGCCAGCTATAAAGTAATTAGCAGTAGCACACCTTTTCTATCTCTTCCATGTGTAAGTTTTTAGCTTGTAACTCATTTTGTTTAAGCTTGTTTAGAGGTTTCATAATTATGAAGGAACTCCCCACATGGCTGTAAGGCTTGGACAAGTATATGTCCTCCCTTAACAGGTTTTATAGGACATATTTGATGAATGAAAGTTTAGCAAAATCACTATAAACTCTCACCTAACTTATATGATTTAGCTAGTTAATTGAGTGCATTCCTTTAATTTAAACTTTTTCTATGAAAGCTGGATTCCTTGTTACCTTAGGCGGTAACTGAGCCTTTATCCCTTGCATGTCCGTTGAATTTCGCTTGCTTGATCATGAGCTGTTCTTGATTCATTCATGGAACCATATTCAAGGAAGTCCTTGTATGAGTTTGGTTAAGCTTATACACTATCACGCCATTGGTTCTTCTACACCAATTCTAAGGCATTGGTTTCCACTTTGCAAGAGTTCCTTATAGGTGTAATTGGAGCTCTAAATGAAATGACAGCTAGAGTTAAAGTTTGCTCATAAACTTTGGGTAGATTACTGACTTGTGGCCATATTATTTGTTCATTTGCACTCATTTTAGGGCATTTGTTTCCCTATAGTGGGAGCTCATTATTGGTGTAATTGGGGCCCTAAATGGAAAGAGAACTAGGGCTAAAGTAAGTTCTCAAGTTTGGCTAGGTTCTTGATTCATAGCAACAATATTCATTCCTTTTGAACACATTTTAGGACATTTAAGTTCTCTTAGTGGGAGATGTCTGTGGGTGTAATTAATGCCCCAAATGCAAAGAGAATTAGAGTCAAAGTTAGTTTATACATTTGGCTGGATTCTTGATTTGTAGCCATATTGTTCATTGTTTTCTTGATTTGTAGCAACATCATTCATTTTATTGCACTCGTTTTAGGGCACTTATTTCACCTTGGTCGGAGCTCTTTGTGGGTGTAATTAGAATCTAAAATTAAAAGAGAACTAAAGTTAAATCAAGTTTCTAAATTTTGCTATGCTCTCATTTTATAGCATAAAGACTTGTTCTTTTACACTCATTTAAAAGCATTTGTTTCGTCTTTGGGGTAGGTCTTTCTGGGTGTTATTTAGGCCACAAATTCTTATGATTAACTAGATCTTGATTTGTAGCCACATCATTCATTCTTCTACACCTGTGTTTTGGCGTTTATTTCCTCTTTGTGAGAGCTCCTTGAGGGTACGGTTGGAGCCCCAAAGAAAAGAGAACTAGAGAAGTAGTTAGCTCAGAAGTTTGGGAAGATACTTTGCCTATAGATATATCGATCATTCTTTTGCACTCACTTCAGCGCATTTGCATCTCTTGGTGAGACTGCATTGTGAGTGTAATTAGATCCCTAAAGGAAAAGGGAGCTGGTGTTGCCAATAAGTTTCAGAATTTGTAACATTTTTTTTTTTTTGCGAATAGCCACCCCATTCATTGTTTTGTACTCGTTTCAAGCCATTGGTTTCCTCTTGATAGGAGCTCATTGTGGGTGTAGTTCAAGCCCCAATTGGAAAAGGAATTTCTCATGTTGGTCTAGATTTTTAATTTGTAGTCACACCATTGATTCTCCCACACCTATCTTAGGGAATTTCTCTCATGTTGGTGGTAGCTTTTTGTGGATGTTATTTGGGTGCTAAATGAATGAGAAGCAGAGTTGAAGTTAGTTCATATGTTTGGCTACATTCTTTATTTGTAACCATACCATTTATTCCTCCGCACCCATTGTTGGGTATTTTCTTCCTCTTTGTGGGAGCTACTTGTGGGTGCAATTGGAGCTCAAAATGAAAAAAGAACTGGAGTTAAAGTGAGTCCATAATTTTGGCTCGATAATGTGCCATATCATTCAATCTTTTGCACTCGTTGCAGGCCATTTGTTCCCTCTTAGTGAGAGCTCTTTGTTGGTGTAATTGGAGCACCAAAAGAAAAGAGAACTATAGTTTAAGTTCGTTCTTAAATTTGGTTGCCTTCCTAATGTGGAGCCACACAATTCATTCCTTTCAACGCATTTTAGGATATTTGTTTCTTTTTAGTGGGAGCACTTTGTGTGCAGCTTATTTATTTAATTAAGTCATGTTATTAATTTTTCACATTGATTTATCTCATTTAATCATCCTAGTTGGACGAATTCATTTTGGACCCCACTTTACAATTCGAGTTCATTTACGTGACAATTTCGGGTGAATTGATATTAGTACCTGGTAAATATAATTAGGTGTTAAATTATTTTCATAATGTCACAAAAATTTAATTTTTAAGCATGCAAAAACGTTTGGGCCCAAATTTATTAAGTTTGGCCCAATTCATTTGGGCCCGAATTGCGGCCCGATTTATCTTGCATTGTAATAGCTCAACTCTAAATTATGTTTATTTATCTAATTACCTCATATTAATGGTTTTCTCTAATTTATTTATCACATTTAATCATCCCGGTGGGGAAAAATTTATTTGGATTGTAATAGCCGAACCCTAAATTATTTCACAAATTTACTTGGCAATTCAGGTTTTATTTATTTATTTAATTATTAACCAAAACTTTGGAAGAATTGATAGTAGGCTCTAACAAGTTTAATCTAAGTAATTTATTTTGTTTTCTATAACATTAAAAAAATTTAAATTTGAGTACGCAAAAACGTTATCGTTATGAAGCGTTTTATTCCAGAATCCAACTTTCTTCGACCCAATTTAAAGTCCAACATGTTTGCTTTCTTAACCTCCCGAATCCAACTTTCTTCGGCCCAATTCGAAGCTCAACATGTTTGCTTTCTTAACCTAACTAATTACCATCATTAAGCTTAACCATGGTTAGCCAAAAAGTCATTTGAATATAAAAATTCAGCCAAGTTGATTTGATTAGTCAAAAAAACATAACCCAACCCAAAACCCATCTTCTCTCTCTTTTCTCTTTCTAGCACGCCAGCCCCCTCCCCCAGCTACTGTTTGGTGTTTTTCGGCTAGTTTTCAACTAGCCCCGGTTGGCTCCGAACCCCCATGAGATCCTAGTACCACTAGCCACCATCCTCCATCATCAAAACCACTAAACATCACCTCCATCTCTACTTTTATCAAGCTTTAAGTGAGTAAACTTAATCTTGATCTTATTGCTTTTGATTTTTATCTTAATTTTGATTCTTGTTTTGATGTTTTTCATTGTTGATCATGATGTTTTGATAAGAAATAAGAGTTTTTTTAATGTTAATCATGGTGGAGTTGAGTTGGGAGCATGTTAGGGTTAGGGTTATTCATAATCATGCAAGCTTTAAGTGGAAAGTTTGTTTTTCTTAGATTCTTGAATTTGATATAGTGATTTTAATCTCTAATAATGTTATGAGGAGTTCTTGGTGATCTTGGATGAAGTGGAAGTTGGCCAAAAGTCAGGGTTTTATTGATTATGCAAGAGTTTAACCTTCCTTTGATAGCAAGCATGTTATTAGTGTATATTTGATTGAAAAATGATATTTGATGTACATGATTTTGAAGTGAAATTAGGTGTGATAGTTTGGTATGGTGTTGGAAAGGACCAAACCCTTGTTATATGACATTAAGGTGTGATTTTAAGGGGGAATTGTGTGAAAAGAAAGGAGAAAGCCTTCATAGTAAAGGCTAGAAAATTTCAAAAAATAGGGCAAGTTTTGTGATTAAATTGGTAATTATCGGCCTATTAAAAACTTATGATTTTTGGAGGGCAGATAGTTCAGTGTGTTAGATTTTAGATGCCTTTTGCATCGCCTTAATCCGAGGTCTGTGGAAAAAGTTATGGCCATTTTACCAGAGCTGCGCAGGTTAGACCAAAACTGACATACTTGTGTTCTAGTTCCATTTTGGGAACCCTATAGTGGGAATCATATTTGGTGTTCTAAATAAAAATGTTATAGGACTTCTTGATCTGTTCATATTGGGTTCTTATAGCTCAATTGGAGGTCAGGGGTGGACCTTGAATTGGTAATAATTTTGATTGCACTTAGAAGCTTATTTGCTTTGGAAAACTAAGCTGTATGGTATGTGCTAAGAAATTGAAGAAGTGGGAAGATTGATAACTCGAGATCAGTATTTATTGGTCCAAAACGGTGTGTTTCAAGTTATTCTGAACCTAGTACCAGTCCAATTGCATTCAAACCTTTGTTGTTCATATCAGAAATATCAAAAACCTGCGACCAATTATACCCATCAAAGTCTTTCTTTTATGATCTCAATTATTCTACCTTGATAAGTTTTATGCCAATATTATTTTACTTTGAGTTAAATTATCCTAATTCATTTAGTTTTCAAATCATGTGAGCATAACTTATCTTCTATTGAATTATTTGAGTTATGGATGCCTTTTAATGAATTTCTATTACAATCACAAATTATTGAAGTCAACATCGTTTACTAATTACATATACCTATAATTACATTTCTTAAATAGAAATTAAGGCTAATCTATTATTTCTCATTGTGCATAAGTATTATCAAGTGAGATTGCGTTTTAAAGACTTCAGGTCCGTTCATTATCTGTATCTTTAGAAATTAGCACGTATTTATCAAAATTATAATTTTTTGGTAAGTACATCAATCAATCAGTTTAATCAGTGATTTATTATATAATTAATAACCTCATCATTTATCAGTTACAGGGCATAGCCCTTTAGTTACCTGTACGCCTTCAGGCCAGGTCCCGATCGGCTTGGCAGGTGTAAACCTATCCATGGATCATAACAGTTACAAGGGGTTCACTATTAGATAATAACTAGCAATATAGTTTTGCATTCATTTTCTTCACTGTTTTAACTTAAAATGAATTACAAAGTGGGAGTCCAACCAATTTATGCAGTGATCATTTAACAATACAGGAATTCATGTACTGAGCTTCGACTCACAGTTTGAAATATTTTCATGTTTTGTTTTAGGCGAACGCTTAGTGAATTGCCCTCATGTTAACAAGTCAGCCGAAAAGCATGCTAGCGAGTCAGCCGAAGAGAATAAGTAAGCAAGAAAACTTAGATGAATCAACAGTGATATAGACTATACATACTTTGGAGCCGTCTTTTGTAATCTTCAATGTATGGAAGTGTAAGCCTTGTGGTGAATTGCTTTACTATAGTGTATAAACCTTATGTTGGTTAATGAGTGAGAGTATATGGTTGAAGTTATGCTTGACTATGTTATCTTTAGTATACTTGCAGCAAGTCTTGTCCTTTTGGGATGACGGTAATGCCCCGATCATTGGGTTTATTAGTTGTAATTGAGGGAATCAGAATAATAATTGCAAACAGTGAAATATGCTTAATAAGGTGGCGTTACAGATTTGGTATTAAAGCTAAGGTTTTGAGCGTCACTGTGAGCTATCAAGTATTTATGAGTTAGCTATTAAGGTGCGTATGAGTTATATTGGACAAGTTAAATAAGCTATTGACTATAAGTTCATATGTATGGGCATATAAGGAGGAACCATTTCCATTTGGGTGATTCAGTCATTTGGTAATATCCTGAGATTCGAGCATTAGAAGAGTAGAGTGTGGAACCATTTGGGTGACCTGCTAGTGAGGCATGCTTTCATTTATCTAGAAGTTGAATTGTGTGTTTCATTTCTCTCAGTTGTTTAAATTTTTGCAATCGTGCACTCGGGGTGTATGATCCGTTGAGTTATGAACTCCGCCGTGTGGCCGTTGAGCAATTAAAGTGTTTGTTTTCATTTCATGTATCTATTGTAAGGCTTTAAGTCGGGTTTTAGTTAGTTTTTAGGCGGAACTCTATCCGTTTTACCCCAGGATTTAAGAGTTTTAGTGAGGTGTGTTAATATACCTGATCTTGGGTATAGTGATGGTTGAAACCCGATGTAAGGATGCCATTTGCAACTTCTTAAGGGATTAATATAGTGTCAAGTGAGATGTAAGCCTTTAGATGAGGAAATGCCTTGTGGGGCAATATCTTCGTGGTGAACAAGTATGAAATGAACATTACAATGAGTGCGTACGTTTGCTGATAACAGTTAGCAGGTTATGGTGTGCTACTTAGCATTATATGGGTGATACGAGTAAGATTAAGTTGCTGTGTATAAGAATTATCTGGGCTTGACACTAAGACCTTACATCAGCAATGCTCCCATTACTTCCTGTCATTGACTTATTTCTACCCTAGTTACCTTGAATTGTTCAGAGGCATCATTTCTTTGCCACTAACACTCTCTTGATTTGTAACAGAGTGTTTATGGAAAAAACAATCTCGTATATGGTCTGTGGGGAGTCCTTTAAATACATCTGAGCAACCTTTCTTATATGCGATTCAAACCCTAACAATCATAATTGTTTAGTTCTCTGTTTCCATAGTGGAGTCTATAATGACCCTTGGTGTGTACTACTGTGTGATTTGCAGTTCTTCCTAAGTATATTTGACACATTCTACTTACAGTTCAGTCATCACTCTGTTCATATTTTTACTGTCACCAACTTTAACTCGCTTTTATTTGGCACTATTTATTTATTGCTTGCAAAGCCTTTTGTTGCTTTAGACCTAGTCATTGAGCGTCCTTTTAATAATTAAATGGATCCATATTGTTCGCGTTCCTATAGCGTCATAATGTCGTATTAGCATACTACTCTATGGTCGTGATTGCATGTAACAAACTTAAGTTATTTTGGCATTCCTTTCTTTACTAGTGCAGCCTATCTTATTAATGATGAACAACGATTTGTGCTATTTCCAACTGGCAGTAGTTTTGAAGTTTATATGCCTACCCAAGACTTCCATTTACTATAGAATGTGTTATTGATGGATGCTGATGCCATCATGTTTATTCATAAGACTGACTCCTTCATCGTGATGTATTGGCCTTTCAAACACCAGATGAATAAAATTTCCCTTCTGGTGGTATTAACCCTCATATTCGTCATTTTACTTACCTACGGGTACCATATGACTTTCAAATGCCTCTTTGGTAATTTGTTAGATTTCTTCACCTTCAGTACTTAATTCTCCCTCTCGACTTCATAATATCGTTCATTTACTTTACTATCATGACCATCATGAATAAATCGCATGTCTTGTTTATGCAGGTCATGTATATGCCGTACCTCTTTTATTATGAATCTTCATCCTTTCATTCATTCAGCTTACATGCCAGTCCTTTATAACCAATAAAGAAAAATATCTTTGCAAGAGTTCATGGTGTGGTTACATCTCTTTACACTTTAAATTGTCCTCCTGTCATTTAAATTTACTGAGACCAGTAGGTAGTTGAATGTGTTATCTTTTATCAATATGCCTCTATTAGTATTGCCGGAACCACATTCATTGGGCATTCAATCCAGTTTGATTGGCAGACCTTGTTATCATTATGGGGATGAACTGACTGTTTACTTATAGAAGATGACTTGTAAAGATCTTAAGGTTAGCTTGAGGAATGAGGAAAGACTAGATGTGTGTTTCTATAGACCGAGGGAAGAAAAACCCTACTTTTGCCCTAATTATACTGTGTAAGCAAGTGAGTTATCATATCAGTAATGCATTGAATATTAGTTATATGCAACCACACTCGGTATATACATATCCATAATTACAGTTTGTGAATTTAGAGATGTTTCATTTGAGGACTTTCAGGACTACTTTCCCCCAAGAAACATTGATTTTTAGATCAACCTTAGTTCAAGGTGCTTAATCCATTTTCAGAGCCCCTACTATATAACCCCTAGTAGAGTTCAAAGAACTAAAGATTTAATCATACGAGTTGTTACAGAAGGGAGTTATTTAACCAAGTGTGTCACTGTGGGAATATGTGTGAAGAATGAAAGCAGAACCTTATAGTTGTATACAGCGTACAGAGAGTTGAACAAGACCATTATCAAAAACAAGTTCCCTATATCTTGAATAAATAATTTATGGGATTAACTCGCAACAATAGAAGTTTTTTTCAGGAATGATTTGAGATCCGGATATCACACCTAAACCATGCAACCATAGTTTATCCTTTGCAAGAACACACTTTTATAGTAATTCTTGTAATTGTTTGCTTGTCTCATCTTCCAAACTTGATATTATCCAATATTGTTTAATCTCCCTTGCATTGCAGCCTAATATTTCCTATAAGCATGATCTTCCATATCTTTGCAAATCCATTGTTAAATGTGCAATATATTTTTGTTCGACCTTATATGGTTGTCAACATTCCAGTGCTCTCGACCTTCACCTTCTTTATTTCATGGTCATGAGCTCTAGTTCATTCTATTGAGAGTCGATTTACATATCTACCTTACATATCATTTATTCATAATGATAAGCTCGTATAAATTGTTCTAAATTTATAATGTAATTCAACTCTCATTGGCGTGGGTGATTACGATTGTCATAATCCCTTTACTCTCCTTATTTTGTACTTCAACTCCCACACATTTGTCTTATATGCTTATTCTATTCAATCTTATTGCTAGACTTGAATTGGTTTCATATGAGCAAATGCACGTTTCTAATGTCACTTGTTCAATCTATTTACTTATCCATTGGTACTTTGCTCGTCCAATCTATTAATCTATCCATTGCATTTTACCAGTTCAATCTATTGATCTATTTATTACACTTGTAATTCTCACACCTATATCTTATATCCTCTTAAGTAAACTTTAATAATCCTTATTTAATCTTATTGCCGTACTTGATTTGGCTCCATATGAGCAAGGGCATGTTCCCACTGTAGCCTATTCAATCCATTTATCTATTCATTAGATCTTGCTTCTTCAAGCTATTTATTTATCCATTATACCTTTTTTGTCTAATCTATTTCTCTATTTATTGTATTTTGTTTGGCCACTCCCTCGATTGCATTTATCATGTCAACGGTATCTAGAAAGACACCCTATTGGAACTCCATTGCTAGCCATCTTGTTTTTAAATCATTAGCTAAACTGGAAGGTAACCGGGCCATCTATCTTCTTGGATAACTATGTATTGGATCCTTTATAATCAATATTCATAAACCATGATTCTTGTGGTGTTATGGTTCAGAATTCAGGATACACTCATAGTTATCTTTATTCTAGCCACCCCATGATAATCTCTCTTTTATTAGCCTTTTCTAGTCTCACTGTTCATTTCTTTGGATGTAATGATTCGCTTGGCTAACAATCCCATCGCTCTCATTCTTAATCACGGTCATTTCATCACCCATTATCAATTGGGAGCAGATCCTTGAGTAGTCTGATGAGGGGAGATAATGTGATGCATTAAGAATATCAGATGATAACTTTTTGATAACGGCATAGTCTCAAGCACTGTCTAATTATATTTGAGTAAGCTAGAAGAAACATTGAGTATAAGGACAGAGCTAACCCAAGCAAGCATTAAGAGCAAAAAATTCAAGTACATGTTAAGGTGATACAAGGTCGACAACAGAGTTGTGCTTACAAAACAAGGAAACAACCAAAGCCTCATATGCATTATAGAGTATTTCAAAAGACTTTTCTAGTCAAGGGTAGTAAATGACCAACTATCCAAGGACAATTAGGGACTAGTGACATTGGGCTTTATGATCCATTGAAAGGTTAGATCTTGTAACTTATTGACTGCACCTAACTGTTGAACTTGGACACGTACTTAATGTGTTTTATAACTCATAATAGTACAAGAGTACTTATCAGGGTATACAACAATTTCCATTAGTGGATAAGGTGATGAACTAGCAGTGAGAACCTCCTCACTAGTAACAAGGTTCTTTTCTTTCAAAGAGAATATCAATTTTAAACATAATTGCGTTCATTGAAGCTAATGTGTGAGAAGTATCCGGATCTGTTACTGAACATGAGATTAAGCAGTTATACAACACGTAGACGCCTTTAATCCCAGAGCTTGTTGACTAGGTCTGCCTATATAACTCAAACACGTGCATAACGTGTTTCTTACCTAAAACTCAGGCAGTACATTTCAGATCCTGATCATGCCCTCTTAATTAGACCCATTGCGGTCACTGAGAGTCTCGTGTTTGAAGAGCACCCAATTCAGACAGTAGATCACAGGAATAAGTAACTATGCATCAAGCAGATACCTTTAACCAAAGTACGTTGGCAAATCATACCTTCTCAGAATCCAGTTAGGGAAACCGAGGATGAGATGCAAGCCAAGTGCGCACATCTATTTAAGATAAACTTGCATGTTTTGGCAAAATTCATAAGTTTTGAGGACGAAACTCTTTAAGGGGGGAAGGCTGTAACAGCCCGACCCTAAATCATGTTTATTTATTTTATTAAGCCATGTTATTAATTTTTCACAATGATTTATCTCATTTAATTATCCCGGTTGGGCGAATTCATTTTGGACCCCATTTTGTAATTCGAGTTCATTTACGTGATAATTTCGAGTGAATCGATATTAGTCCCCAGTAAATATGATTAGGTATTAAATTCTTTTCATAATGTCACAAAAATTTAATTTTTAAGCATGCAAAAACATTTGGGCCCAAATTCATTAAGTTTGGCCTAATTCATTTGAGCCCAAATTGCGGCCCGATCTATTTTGGATTGTAATAGCTCAACCCTAAATTATGTTTATTTATTTAATTACCTCATGTTAATGATTTTCTCAAATTTATTTATCGCATTTAATCATCTAAATGGGGAAAAATTCATTTGGACAGTAATAGCCCAACCCTAAATTATTTCTCAAATTTAATTGAAAATTCGGATTTTATTTATTTATTTAATTATTAACAAAAACTTTGGAAGAATTGATAGTAGAACCTAACAAGTTTAATCTAAGTAATTTATTTTGTTTTCCATAACATTACAAAAATTTAAATTTGAGTACGCAAAAACGTTATCGTTATGAAATGTTTTATTCCCGAATCCAACTTTCTTCGGTCCAATTTAAGGCCCAACATGTTTGCTTTCTTAATCTAACTAATTACCATAATTAAGCTAACCATGGTGAGCCAAAAAGTCATTTTGAAGATAAAAACTCAGTCAAGTTGATTTGATTAGTCAAAAAACACAACCCAACCCAAAACCCATCTTCTCTCTCTTTTCTCTCTCTAGCACGCCGCCCCAGCTGTTGTTTGGTGTTTTCCGGCCAGCCTCAATTGCCTCCGACCCCTTTCCCCCGACATCCTAGTACTACTAGCCACCATCCTCCATCATCAAAACCACTAAACATCACCTCCATCTCTACTTTTATCAAGCTTAAAGTGAGTAACCTTAATCTTGATCTTCTCAGTTTTGATTTTTATCTTAGTTTTGATTCTTGTTTTGATGTTTTCCATTGTTGGTCATGATGTTTGATAGGAGATAAGAGTTATTTTGATTTTGATCATGGTGGAGCTGAGTTGGGAGCATGTTAGGGTTAGGGTTATTCATAATCATGCAAGCTTCAAGTGGGAAGTTTATTTTTCTTAGATTCTTGTATTTGATTGAGTGGTTTTAATCTCTAATAATGTTATGAGGATCTTTTTGGTGATCTTGGATGAAGTGGAAGTTGGCCAAAAGTTAGGGTTTTATTGATTATGCAAGGGTTTAACCTTCCTCTGATAGCAAGCATGTTATTAGTGTATATTTGATTGAAAAATGACCCTTTATGTGCATGATTTTGAAGCAAAATTGAGTATGATGGTTTTCTATGGTGATGGAAAGGACCAAAGCCTTGTTACATGATGTGAAGGTGTGATTTTAGATGGGGAATTGTGCAAAAAGAAAGGAGAAAGCCTTCATAGTGAAGGCTGAAAAATTTTAGAAAATAGGACAAGCTTTATGATTAAACTGGTAATTATCAGCCCATTGAAAAACTATGATTTTTGCTGGGTAGATATTGCATTGTGTTAGCTTTCAGATGCCCTTTGAATCACCTTAATCCAAGGTCTGTGGAAAAACTTATGGCCATTTTACCAGAGCAGCGTAAGTTAGACCAAAACTGGCATACTTGTGTTCTAGTCCCATTTTGGGAACTCTATCGTGGGAATTATGGTTGGTGTTCTCAATAAAAATGTTGTGGGACTTCTTGATCGTTGCATTTTGTGATTTTGTAGCTCAATTGGAGGTTGAGGGTGAAAGTTATGAATTTTCTATAGTGGACCTTGAATCGGTAACATTTTTGCTTACACTTAGAAGCTTATTTGGTTTGAAAAACTAAGCTGCATAGTATGTGCTACGAAATTGAAGAAGTGTGGAGATTGATAACTCAAGATCGATGTTTATTGGTCCAAGCTAGTGTGTTTGAAGTTATTGTGAACCTGCCACCCATCCAATTGCATTCAAACCTTTGTTATCTATCTCAGAAATATCAAAAACTCGTGATCAATTATACCCATCAAAGTCTTTCTTTTATGATCTTAAATATTCAACCTTGATCAGTTTTATGCCAATATTATTTCACTTTGAGTTAAATTACCCTAATTCATTTAGTTTTCAGATCATGTTGGCAGAACTTATCTTTTATTGAATTATTTGAGTTATGGATGCCTTTTAATGAATTTCTATTACAATCACAAATTATTAAAGTCAATGTTGTTTACTAGTTACATATACCTATAATTATATTTCTTAAATAGAAATCAGGGCCTAATCTATTGTTTTCCATTGTACATAAGTATTATAAAGTGAGATTACATTTTAAAGACTTCAAGTACGTTCATTGTCTGTATCTTTAGAAATCAACGCGTATTTATCAAAATTATAATGTTTTGGTAAGTACATCAATGAATCAGTTTAATCAGTTATTTATCACATAATTAGCGACCCCATAAGTTATCAGTTACAGAGCATAGCCCTTTAGTTACCTGCGCGGCTTCAGGCCAGGTCTCGATCGGCCCGGCATGTGTACACCTATCCATAAATCGTAACAGTTGCAGGGGGTTCAATGTCAGATAATAACTAGTAATGCAGTTTTATATTTATCTTATTCACTGTTTTAACTTCAAAAGAATTACAAAGAGCGTGCCCAACCAATCTATGCATTGATCATTTAACAATACAAGATTGCATGTACTAAGCTTCGGCTCACAGTTCAAAATGTTTTCATGTTTTGTTTTAGGCAATCGCTCAATTAATCGCCCTTATACTAGCAAGTCAGTCGGAAAGCATGCTAGTGAGTTAGCCGAAGAGAATAAGTAAGCAAGGGAAACTTGGATGAATCAACAGTAATATAGCCCATGCATACTTTGGAGCCGTATTTTGTAATCTTTAGTATATGGAAGTGTAAGCTTCGTAGTGAATTGCTTTACTGTAGTGTATAGACCTCATGTTGGTTAATGAGTGAGCGCATATGATTGAAGTTATGCTTGACTATGTTTTCTCTCGTACACTTACAGCAAGCCTTGTCCTTTTGGGATGGCGGTAACGCCCGACCATTGGGTTGATCAGTTGTAATTGAGGGAATCAAAATAATGATTGCAAATAGTGAAATATACTTAATTAGGGGGTGTTACATTGTGGGTACAGTTTGAGCCCTAAGCAAGTAGAGAACCAAACATAAAGTTAGATCTTTTGTTTGACTAGATTTTTATTTTGTAGTCACAAGATGCGGAGCAAGGTACCCTAGAGTACTCCCATAATCCAAACTATACTCAAGGTGCTACCCATGGCAAGGAGGATCAAGATAACCAACCAGTAGCCACTTAAATCCAAATCTTGTTCTCCTTTTCAAGTCAAGAACTAAGCACGGTGTTAGACAATGCTTTCTTAGTGTTCCTAAGGCATGCTATGGGTGCTTCCTTCTTTTATGGACTCCTTAGGATGTTTACTTTTGCTTCGGCAAATCAATTTTTGCCTTAGTCGAAGTCATTTTTCTCGAACAACCCTAAAAGTTAACAGGCATAGGATTGACTCAATTTTGCCTAGTCATTTGGTTTAGGTGGGTTCATCACCTAAAACCTAATTTAGGGCCAATCTTTTTGTTTTGGAAGTTATCCAACATCCTGAGGGGGCATACCAAGAAGAAAATTCGAAGATAAGTCAAGGTGTTAAGGGAGATTGAGTTGATCAAAGTTGATAATGTAGGATATGCTCTATTCTAACTAGTTTTGGAAATTAGCTTGGTTCTCAAACCAAGGCCTACTTTAGAGCCAATGTTTTTATTTAAGATGTTAGCTAAAATCATAGGAACCCTACAATGTTAATAAACCACGATCAAGTCAAGGTCTTCTAGTTGATTTAACTCCCACAAATTGGCCATTGCTGTTTTCATCCCTTCTAACCCGATTTTGGTAGTTGAGTTGATTCTTCCACCTAAACATAATTTAGGGACATTTTTTTGGTTATGAAGTGTTTGCTAGCATCTTAGGGAATCCAACCATACAAAAAAGTTAGATTCTGAAATTAGCTTATCATGAAGAACTTCTTTGCTGAAGTCTAATGCTGAAGAGGGTCAATTAGGCTTTAATAATTTGTTTGACTTTGCAATGGTGTTTAGCTTCTATCCATGTTTGGGGACCTACTTTCTTGGTTTTGTATGACCTTAGATGACAACTAGGGAGACACACATTAAAATGTTGTAGCTTTAGGAGCAATTCGACCAATCATCCGAGGGAGAGAGTGCAAGCTGGTTTCCTAGTGGCCAGTTGTAAAGTAACTGCCAGTAGCACCTTTTCTATCTCTTCTATATGCAAGTTTTCTGCTTGTAATTCATTTCTTTTAAGCTTAGCTAGGGGTTTCGTTATTATGAAGGAACCTCCCCACATGGTTACAAGGCTTGGACGAGTATATGTCCACCCTTAGTTGGTTTTGTGAGACATATTTAATGAATGAAAGTTTAGCCAAGTCGCTGCAAACTCTCTCTCTTAAAATCTCACTTAACTAATATGATTTAGCTAGTTAATTGAGTGCATTCCTTTAATTTAAACTTTTTCCATGAAGGCTAGATTCCTTGCTACCTTGGGTAGTGGCTGAGCCTTTATCCTTTGCATATCCGTTGAATCTCGCTTACTTGATCACGAGCTGTTCTTGATTCAATCATAGAATGAGATTCAAGGAAGTCCTTGCATAAGTTTGATTAAGCTTGTGCTCCATCACACCATTCGTTCTTCCACACCAATTCCAAGGCATTTGTTTCCTCTGTGCAAGAGTTGCTTATGGGTTTAATTGTAGCCCTAAATGAAAAGACAGCTACAGTTAAAGTTAGCTTATACTCTTTCGGTAGATTCATGACTTATGGCCATGTTATTTGTTCTTTTGCACTCATTTTAAGGCATTTGGTTCCCCATAGTGAGAGCTCTTTATTGGTATAATTAGGGCCCTAAATGAAAAGAGAACTAGAGCTAAAGTAAGTTATCAAGTTTGGCTAGGTTGTTGATTCGTAGCAACAATAATCATTCCTTTTGCACCTATTTTAGGACATTTGCTTTCTCTTGATGCGAAATGTTTGTGGGTGTAATCAGTGCCCTAAATGAAAAGAGAATTAGAGTCAAAGTTAGTTCTTACGTTTGGCAGGATTCTTGATTTGTAGCGACATTGTTCATTGTTTTGCATTCATGTTAGGTCATTTGTTTCCTCTTGGTGTGAGCTCTCCGTAGGTGTAATTGAAGACTAAAATAATACGAAAACTAGGGGTGAAGTTAGTTCTTATATTTGACCTGTTGAGTGAATTTTTGACAAAGCCAACATTGTCAAAATTACTATTCATAAATTCAATATATCCTATTACCAACAATGTAGGCAAATTGTTTCTATGAATAACAATTCATTACATATAGCCCAAAGAGTTCGAGTTGAACTCAAAGTAAAAAAAAGGAAATATAATTGTGTCCTTTAAAAAAATTAATTAAACGAAATCAAATGGCCCAATAAAGTTTGAGAAAGCCACATTAAGGTGGGCTCTAGTTAACACCTATGTTTGTTGCTTTGATTGCATTCCAAAGAAAAAAACAATGATCATAAAAAATGATTTTAACTAGGCCTTTAGCTAATGATTGTAAAAGTGCATATAATCGGTCAACCACCACTCACCCATGATTTTGCTATGTGGGAAGATAGTCGAGGCAATTTGCAGTTACATGAAAACTACTATATA